>PVIC010026804.1:0-24221 GCA_004025085.1 Thryonomys swinderianus
AAAAAAAAAAAAAAAAAAAAAAAAAAAAAAAAAAAAAAAGAAAGCCTGTTCTGTACCTCTTTCTGCCTGGATGGTTGCACTTTGTTTCAGTCTACTCTTGCTGATTTAGGCTACCTAACCTTCCAGTTTCTGTAGTTGTCTACACACCCTGCCCTTCACATAACCAGAAGGAAACCAGCCACCCCTTCAGCTGTGTTGCTGAGGTAACTTTCAGACCTCAGTTTCTCCTGCCCTGAGCATGTGGTACCCCACAGTACCACAGGGAATATGGGATGAGACCTCTCTCATGAGAAGCTCTGTCCTAGCTAAATAGTTGCTGCTGACTGGATTTCCATGTCCATATAGGACACATATGGAAGCCTTCTCAGTCTTCTCTTTGTGTGAAATAGAGGGAAGATAGGATCTTTTTTTTTTTGAGACCGGGTCTCACTTTGTAGTTCAGGCTGGCCCTGAGCTCACTATATAGCCCAGGCAAACCTCAAATTCAGCAGTCCTCCTGCCTCTGCCTCCCAAATTCTGGGATTAAAGGCATGAGCCACTATGCCTGGCATTGTAGTGTGTAGTATTGATTGCTGGTGGGCAGCAGTCACCATGCCTGGTATTATATATGGTTTCCGGATGAGTCAGGGATCTTGCACTTGCTGGGCAGGCGTCGGAACCACTGAGCCAAATCTCTGGCCTGATAGGATCTTTTTTGGGAGGGTGAGGGAGGTACTGGGGATTAAACTCATGACCTTGTGCTTACCAGGCAGCACTGGAACCACTGAGCTAAATCCTCAGCAGGAAGATAAAGTCTCAATAGGCAGTGCTACATTCTTACTTCCATCTCTTTTTCTAGATGCTCCAGTGGCCTGCTCAGTCACAAATAGTAAGACCAGCAATACCTTAGAGAAGGATTTAGATCTTCTGGCCTCTGTTCCATCCCCATCTTCTTCAGTTCCCAGAAAGGTGAGTCTTTGAGGCCTCTGAAGATTAAAGAAGATTCTAGAAAGGGTGTAACTTAATTATGGAATCAGTTATGCTTCCCTGGTGATTTTCTTGGTATTATGTCTGTCACAACCTAATATTGCTGTCCATTCTTTAAAGAAAATAATCCTGAGACAGGGTCTTATTTACTTACACAGGCTGGGCTCAGACTCCCAGAATGGTGGGATTATAGGTCTCATGCTTGGTCATTTATACCATTTGGTCTCCTGCCTCAAGAGGGTGACTCTTTGAGTGGGACTCCATCAAAGATCTGTCCTATTGTCAAGCCCAAAGTCCTCCTCCCCAGTTCCTGTCAGGGTATTGTCAGTAGGAAGGACTTGAGACTTTAATGGTTACCATTTATGTAATGCCTGCTGTGTATTAGGAACGGTATTTACTGAGCTAAAGATTTAAACCTTTTTAAAATTTTATTTGGAGTCAGTGTCTTGCTCAATTGCCCAGGCTGGCTTCAAACTTTTGAATGTCCTACTTCAGTCTCCTGAGTAGCTGAGATTATGAGCTTACATCAACTAAACCAGTTCATTTTGCATGATTCTTTAATAATTTCAAGTATTCATCAGAGCTCTACAAAATGAACATTTTGTACAGATTAGGAAACATTAGTTCAGAAAATTATGTGAGTAGCCTCTGGTTATACACCTGGTAAATGACCACATTGGATCTAACCTCAGCTCCCTCTGCTATGTCTTTTTTTTTAAACCAAATTACATTCTTTTGCTGAAGAACAAAGAATTGTACCAGATGGGCTGGAGATTTAGCTCAGTGGTTCCGGCACCTGCCTCGCAAGTGCAAGGTCCTGAGTTCAATCCTGGTGACCACATACAATGCTGGGCATGGTGGCTCACGCCTGTAGTCCCAGCACTCGGGAGGCAGAGACAGGCGGATTGCTGAGTTTGCGGCGGCTTGCCTGGGCTACATAGTGAGCTCAGGGCCAGCCTGACCTACAAAGCGAGACCCTGTCTCAAAAAAAAAAAAAAAAGTCTAGAAAGTAAGAGAAAATGGAGAGGGATTTTAGCATGAGGAGCTGACAAAGATCAGGCTGGTCTTTCACATACAGGAATAAGAAAAGTAGGAAATGACTCTAGCTTGAGCAGCTAAAGGGAGCTCACTCTGTTAAAGGGCATCTGACTGTCCTGTGAGAAATTCACAGACCTCCATGACAACCATTCCGACTCACCCCCTGCCCTCTGTACCCCCAGGTTGTAGGTTCCATGCCAACTGCAGGGAGTGCCGGCTCTGTTCCTGAAAACCTAAACCTGTTTCCGGAGCCAGGGAGCAAATCAGAGGAAGTAGTCAAGAAGCAACTCTCTAAAGACTCCATCCTTTCACTGTATGGATCACAAACGGCTCAGATGCCCGCCCAAGGTAGAGTCCGTGGAGTCATGGTATGTGGCAGGGACCGACATGAGGACTACCTGAAAAAATTATTGTGACAGAGACAGTTACTTAGGGGGAGGGGACATCACATACCAGACAAGCCTGAGCAAGGCATTACTGGTGAGCTCGCAGAGTATCAATAGCCTGACAGTAGCATAACCCAGAGCCACATTTCTGTCACACTTCCACGCAATCTGCCTCAGGGTCTGGGTCTCCGTGTCAGAAGAGTGGCAGGTCGGTGCCTCACAGGTAAGCCAGAGCAAGTCTGTGAGAGTCTGGCTGGTCTGCTGTGAAAAGCAGCATTCAGAGTTTCATAATTTTGAAAAATTCTAACTAGAGGGGAGTAGTCAGCGAATGTGGGTAATTTCATGTCCTTTCCTCTTTAACAGACTGGTACCTGTGCTTTCTTGGCAGCAATGTTCATGGCTCCTGCGCAGATGGCATATCCCACAGCCTACCCCAGCTTCCCTGGGGTAACACCTCCTAACAACATCATGGGGAGCATGATGCCTCCACCAGTAGGCATGGTAGCTCAGCCAGGAGCCTCTGGAATGGTTGCCCCCATGGCCATGCCTGCCGGCTATATGGGTGGCATGCAGGCGTCAATGATGGGTGTGCCGAATGGGATGATGGCCACCCAGCAGCCCGGCTACATGGCAGGCATGGCAGCTATGCCCCAGACTATGTATGGGGTGCAGCCTGCGCAGCAGCTGCAGTGGAACCTGACCCAGGTAAGCTGCACATCTCGCTGGGACATGGCTTCCGAGCGTTCCCCGGGTCACACTTTTTGACTCCCCTCCTTCCCATGAATCCTTCCCATGCAGATGAGATAATCCCAGAGACAGTCTCCGGTTTGTTTGTTTTTCCTAGAGGGCCTGTCTAACGTCAGACTTTCTGAGCAGTTCTGAGTTCCTATAAAGTAGAGCTAATTGCCTAAATCTAAATCTCTCTGTATCCTCTCAAAAAGACAAAACAAAAAAAAAAATCCCAGAAAAACATTTGGATAATACACAGACAAAGAAGAAATTCCAATAAAACCATCATAACTCACTGCCGCCACTATAAAAAGCCCAAGTGCCACCGCATTGGGGATAAAAAATCCAGATCCAGCAGAGCCAGTGTGTTAGCCACTGCCCCATGCCTGGGACAGAATACCAGGACCCACAGTGTAAAGGAAGAGAGGCTCATTTGGCTCGTGGGTTTTAGAGGATGCCTGCTAGAAGGGCCTGATCAGAATTCAGCTGCTTGTCTCGCTGCAGCTGGAAGCAGAGAGGAGGAGCCAGGGACAAGAGAACATTTTCCAAGTCTTATCCCCAGGGACTGATCTCCGGCCAGGCCCCGCCCCCAATAGCACATTCAGCTGCTGAACTCACCAGTGGTTGAATCCAGTCATCCTCCAAACACATGAGACTTTCAGGGAACATTTTAGATCTGAAATCGGCCGCCTAGAGGGGACTGTGTAAGGAAGAGATGGAGCAGCAGCCTGGAGATGAAAAAGGCATGCCCCAGAAGTAGGAAGACCTACTCTAATGGAGAACCGGTCTGTGACTTAGTAGATTAGAACTACTCATGTTTACTTGGAAGTTCAAAAATAAGAGATCAGAAATATATAGGATTATAGATGGTAGCTTTGGAAAAGCATTGCATGTTGGGGAGATAAGCATGATGTAGAAGGAGGAGGGATTCTTTGGAAAAGGGAAACAAAAGAGAGACTCAAAAATCAGGTTAGGCTGCGTGTGGTATGAGGTTCGAGGCCAGCCTTGACTAGTAGTAAATTCAAGGCCAGCCTGAACTACAAATTTGACCCCTTCGATAAAAACAAACAAATAAAATCAGAAGTTACATCATCTTTCCTCCAGCTAATATTTCACTACCAGTATAGGGTACTCTTGAAGTCAGAAACCCAGTAGGCCTTCGTCAGTCCTTACACATTTCTGCATTATTGCTGATTCTGAAAAATAAAGCACTGCAAAATAAACAGAATATAGCAGATGACATTTATACAAAATTACTGTGAGAGTCTGGGGATTTAGCTCATCAGCACTGCACCTAACTTGGAAGCACAAAGGTCCCAGTTAGATCCCTGGTACTGAAAAAAAAAAAAATCAGGTAACAAAGTGCAGTGGAACATAACTGTAATCCCAGCTAGATGAGAGGCTGACACAGGAGGATCATAAACTAGAGATCATCCTGGGCAACTTAGTGATACTCCATCTCAAAGAATAAGGTATGGGATAGCTCAGTGATAGAGCATTTACATAACGGGTGCTAAACCCTGAGTTAAATTCCCAGAACTGAAGAAAAAAAATTTCAGGTAATAAAAATTCTTCAGAAATGTCAGGAAGTAGGATAAAACTGTTGCATAGTTCACCGATTTGAATAAAATTATACTAAATATCTGGATAGAGCCTCTATAAAAGGGAAGGGGACCAAGAAAGAAATGGAGGGAAGGAGAAGGAGATAAAAGAACTGAGATGTATTATGTACATATACTAACTTCCCACTGTGAGTGTAGTCCTCATGTGCTACAAACAAGTGCTAGTAAGAAATCTGCACGTAAAACAAAGCAGTTTGAGTCAGAAAGTCAAACACTTAGAACTAAAATGGACAAAAAACTAGAAGTTTTGAAAGTTTACTGAAGTCAAAAAACAAAGGCAACATCATATTAGAAATAAATACTGATGTACAGGAAACCAAAAGAGGACATTGGAAAATGCATATGTTATTGGGAAAAGACATAAAACAGCAAAGAGAATGAAGATTAAGTATAGATAAGATCAATACAGAAAATAGATAAAGAAAGCTTACCATACATATATTTAGAGATAACCGAAGAATAAAAACAGAAGAGTGGGACAGGACTAATATACTTCTAACTCTAAGTACAAGAAAACTTTCTTAAAATAAGTTTGACATAATATTTAAAGAGCCCAATGCGATTCTGGAAAAACTGAATAGAACTGTCAACTCTGAAACATCCTAGTGAACTTTCAAACTTTATAAAACAAGGACTAGAAAATCAGAAGTTACATCATCCTTCCTTCAGCTAATCATTTCACTAGCAGAAGAGGGTACTCTTGAACTTAGAAATCTAGTAAGCCTTCAGCTTCTTGGTGTCTTACACCACTCACCCACCCTACAAAGATAAGTTTCCAAAACAAAACCAAAACACTCAGGTTGACAGCAGACTTCCTAACAACAACGTGGGGCAAAAATGAAAGTGCTGTCTTCAGGACGCTCGAGCATGTGCGATAATTTGCCAGGAGAGATCTGGTGTGTGCAGGGTGATATGGCCGTACACTGCAGATATCTTACAGTCATTCAAGTGAGCCTTATATGAAGGCTGTAAAAAAAATAAGGGCTAGGAATTTAGCACAAGTGGTACTGGGCCTACCTTGGAAGCACAAGGGACTGAGTTTGATCCTCAGTGCCGGGGATGGGGGGGAAACTACCTTACATAGGAATTCAGGAAATACCACACTTACTAGCTGTTCCCAGGGAATCTAACAGAAGGTAGAAAACTTCTAGCATCATTCATTCCCCAGGTGATGGTGGATGTTTGTGGAAGGATTGCTAATGAGCACCAAATGTATACTTGAGAATCTAGAAGAGTACACGTATTCTGACAAACTGAATGATACAACTAAAAATAATGGAAGGGAAAGGGAGAATAAGAGGGAAGAATAATAAGTTAATTAATTGTTACAAAAGAAATAGAAGTCAAAGAATATAATAAACTCTGAAGCCAAGTCATAGATGTTGATTAAGGGAAGAGAAGGCCAGGACATTTTAAACAGTATTAATATAAAGGTAGTCACTAGACCAAAAATGAGAAATTTTCTAAATGCCAAAATAATTTTTACAAATAGAAAATAGAATCCACTGATTAAAAATTGTGGCAAGGGCCCAAGATGTAGCTCAGTGGTTCCGGAGCCTGTCTAGCAAGCAGAAGGTCCTGAGTTCTATCCCGGTAACCACATACCACAGAGCTGGGCGTGGTGGCTCATGCCTGTAATCCCAGCACTCTGGAGGCAGAGACAGGAGGATTGCTGAGTTCGAGGTTCCCCTGGGCTACATAGTGAGCTCAGGGCCAGCCTGAACTATAAAGCAAGACCCTGTCTCAAAAAAAAAACCTGATACTAAGGCTTTAGTTTAGAAAAAAACAAGTCATATATTAACATCTGTCTTGAAAACAAATAATATGTGCACCATATTCACCATATCAATCCTAGTGTGGTCTAGAAAAGTGTGTGTTACAGGATACCTCCTGACTTTTTATCAAGGGTCTAGTGTCGTGATGTCTGCAGTTTTTCATACTCATCAAAACCGTAAACTTTTTATAAATGGGGAAGGAGAATATGGCAGAATGTTAACTGGTACATTAAAGAAGGAATACATGATTTTCATTATACCATTACAACTTTTCTGTAAGCTTGAATTTTTTTTAAGTTAGAAGAAAATAGACCTCTGTAAAGAAAGTGTACTATGCTCAAGAAGTCTGAGGCATTTTTCTTTGACAAATTGTTTCTTCCATTGATGGCAAGGAGTGGGTCGTTTGGCCCAATTGGAAGAGGTCCTGCCCCATCAGGGCTTAACACCCTGACTCCTCGCAGCTTCTCCTTTTCTCATCAAGAGACCCTGGTTCTCCTTCATTTCCTCTGTTGATTTAAAATAGTTGCTTTTCCTTTTTCCTCCTGCTGCCAGTGGGAGCTCTTGCAGCCTGGCGCCACGTGACTGCCCTCTGGTGGAGAAGAGGCGCACTGGCGTGGGGCCTGGCTTTGGACCTCAGAGCTGGCTGTGGCAGTTAAGAAAAGGCCTTAGGGTGGTTAGCATGAAGGGATGGAGAGGACAGGAGAGCTTTTCAGGCCGCTTTCCCACTGCCCACGCTGGGAGGCCTTCTTTCCCTCCCTCTGTTCTCTGGCAAAGTGCCCTCCCACAGAGTCACATGCAGTGTCCCTCATGGTCCTGTGTGCTGGCCGTGCCCTGGCGAGGCACAGGGCAGTTGTAGACTCTGTGCTCCCCTTGTCCCCTGCCAACACAGAGAAGACTCCCGCCTGGCCTTTTTTAGGGGGAAGGGGTTTCACACAGGGTCTCGCTTTGTAGTTGAGGCTGGCCCTGAGCTCACTATGTAGCCCAGGCAAGCCTCAAACTCAGCAATCCTCCTGCCTCTGCCTCCCGAGTGCTGGGATTACAGGTGTGAGTCACCACACCCGGCACTGTGGTGTGTGGTACCAGGGGATTGAATTTGGGACCTTGGATTTGGGAGGCAGATGCTGGGACCACTGAGCTAAATCCCTGGCTCTCTCACCCAGCCTTTTGCACTAAGAGGCTGGATGCCCACAGCCGGGTCTGAACTCTCCTGTCTCCCTTCCAGATGACCCAGCAGATGGCTGGGATGAACTTCTATGGAGCCAACGGCATGGTTAATTACGGACAGTCTATGAGTGGCGGAAATGGACAGGCAGCCAGTCAGACTCTCAGTCCTCAGATGTGGAAATAAAGACGGACACCTGGATGGCCGCCAGTCTCTTCCTGCCTTGCTCCCTCCTTCCTCTTCTTTCCCCAGCCCCCTCTCCCGCCCCTCCCCCTCTTCCTACCTCTCTGGTTTAGAAATTGCTCAATAAGTCATTTGGGGTTTGGCATCCTGCCCACCCCTGTCCCAGATTCGCGGACCTCTCTGTTGCTTTACATTGTTCACGTCTGAAGCCATCCCGACACCTCCCCAGCCACAGCCCTTACTCTATCCTGCACCAGCACCTTAGAAATTGTTGACAGAAGGCACTTAAACTGCGGGGGAAATGTGCGCGTTTTCAGTGCCTTCCCTCCCGGTTGGACCGTCAGGCCTCACGCAGGCCTGGGGGTGTGTATGAGACAGAGAAGAGGGAGAGCAGAGGTCCTTCCCTGCGTGTGAACCAGCTTGTTTCCACGTGTTTAAACTCTGGATCGAAGAGGAAGGCGTCCTGTTCCCGTGCTTTACAGGAATGAAGAAACAACGGAAGTCAGCTCAGACCCTGCTCGGGTCTTGGATCAGGCGGACCCTAGCCTCGAGGTGAGGCAAGCCCTCCCCCAGGAAGCGGGGCAGACCACGACTCCACTCGGCCCTGAGTTGCTTTCTGAGCCTGGGGCTTCAGCCCTCGCTGCTTCAGTCACCTTTATTAGCACCAAAGACTCTGAAGGTCCCACGCACACAGCCTCGCGGCCTCCTGCCGCCCGCAGCGGGACGCAGCCCGTCTGGGGAATGCAGCGCTTCGTGTGTGCACTGCTTGTGTGCGTGTACGTGTGGATCCCGCGTCCCACCCCCTCCCTCCCCAGCTGCTCTGGTGTTTTTGTTTTAGGTTTACAACAGAGAGGAGTTAATTTATCCACAGCTAAAAAACTGTTGCCAGTTTTCTTGCAGTTTAAAAAAAATTGCTTTCTCACGGGTAGCTCCCTGACTCCTTTCTCTCCCCTCCGCCAGCATCCTTCCATGCCCACGGACCCGGCTGCTCTGCTTCCCACCTTTTCCAGGTGATGAGGCAGAGAGCCTGGGCAGCTTTCCTCCCAGCCATGGTTCATTCCATATAAAAATTCAATCAAGAAAACTTTGCTTAAAAGATTTCATGTGTGGGAACCACAGCGCCTGGTTGCCTTTCTCCTGTGTATGTATAAATTCCTCAATAAATATTGCAGGGAAGGACCATTTGGCTGGTGTTTCTGTGTCATTCTTGGAAGAGGGAAAGGTACACATGGGTTTTCTGTAGTACCTTTTTTTTGGGGGGGGTACCATAGATCGAACTTGGAACCTTGGATTTGTGAGCTAGGTGTCCGAACCACTGAGCTATATCCCCAGCCTACCACCATTCTGTAAAAGGTGTTGCTAAGTTGATCAGTTGCTCAGGCTGCACTTAAACGTGTGGTCCTCCTGGCAAAGTGCTGAGATGGCAGGTGTGCACCACAGTATCAAACCCTCACTTGGTATTTTAAAAGTTCTGTTTGTGCTATGCCAGGAGCCAGCGCCAGGCCCGAGTGGTCAGAAAGAGGCCATCGCTCTGGTGGGACCGGAACTGAGGGAGTTGAGAGCTCTGCGCCTGTGAGGGCCACAGGAGCTCAGGGTTCAGAACTGTTTTCCCCACACGTGGAGAAACAGGCCCAGGGGTCCACCACAGAACACTTGACTCTGAGGGTCTGGACTTCCAGTCCCCCGTTCTTTCCCTGTACCTTGGTAATTGAACAAGGAGTTTTAAACTCTCCAGCAAGAGAGGAGCTTTGTCGGAGGAAGGTAATTCACGCTCTGGAAGCTGTCAGAACAAGGGAGCTGGACTTGTGAATATGTGGCTGAGGGAGCACCTGGCCCAGTCAGGGAAACCTTCGTGAGAATGGGGGGACTCACGGAGTGTCACAGAGGAAGTGGTGGCCAGTGGCAGGGTGTGTGTGTGTGTGTGTGTGCGCGCGCACGTGTGTGTGTGTGTGTGTGTGTAATACCCCAGACAGCATCCTGAGACTAAAACACCACAGGAGTGTGGGCCATTTGAGGGAATCACAGTTACTATTTCTAAACTCTGAAGTGAGACTGGTGTGATACCTAGGTAGAGCTGGGCCAGGCCATGGGGGGACTTCTGTACCCCATGAAAGAATTTAACATGCAGTGCGAAGGAGGCGGCATTGTCAGACTTGAGTTCCAGGTCACTCTCTCTTGCCCTGCCATGTACACAGTGTATTTGAGGAAACAACCAGTGCTAGAGGGTCAAAGAGATGGCAGGAGCCTAATGATGGCCATGGTAGTGAGGGCAGAGGAGAACGGAGAGACAGAACAGTATTTCATGACCAATCATAAGACACGTTAGATGCCATGAAGTGCGACTTAGACTTGGTAGAATAAGCTTGAAAAGACAGCTTGTCATATCACGTTTGTACATTTAGAATATAATAAGCATACAGTATGGCCTCTGAAAAGCCCTGCAGTGGAGACCATTTCTTTCACAGCTTTCTAACATTTACCAACAATTATTTTACCAGGGACCCATTTTTTCTGGAATACCTAATAGCCATTGAGTACTACTTGGCAAAGCAAACAGCAAAAAGGTAGAGGTAGTGTTGGAAGGTCTCAGTAACAGGTGATAGGTAGAGTAGGGGGAAAGGAAGGAGTTGAAAAAAACCCCAAGTTTCTAGGTTAGGTGAAAGAACATATAGAAAGGTCACTGGAAGTTTGGGTTTTGGCTGGTTGACGTAAAATTGCCTGTGATATGTCCAGGTCTGGTTGAGCATCTGGAAATTGGAATTGAAAGACTGAGGTTCAAGGACAAGACTGGGCTGGAAAATTGAGAAGTGGTAGTTGATACCATGGGATGGGATTGGACAGAATAGATTTGTAAAAAGAAGTAGGCTGGGTACAGAAATGTGGAAAATATGCCTACTAGGAGTTCAGGAGGAGGGGTGGGTGTGAGGAGAAAGTCAGTCAGGGAAAACTATAAGGATAATTGCAGCCAACAATAGGAACATACCAGCAAATATCTAGGAGAGATGACCATGAATTTCAAATCAGCAAGGAAGTCCTGTGAGATAGAATTGTAAAAACACATTAACATTAATCCCCTTAGAATATTTTCCCTCACATTCAGCACACTTATTCTTTCATTCTTGCCGCTTTTTTTTTTTTTTTTTGAGACAGGGTCTCAGTACATAGTTCAGGGGCTGGCTTCAAACTCTCAGCAGTCTTCCTGCCTCAGCCTCTCAGGTTGGGATTACAGGCATGCACTAACATACCTGGGCCTCTTCGCCACTTTCTGAAGCAGTTGTGGAAGTCCTCTTGTGGATTGTTTTATGAGGTATAAAAAAATGTGAATGTTACTGCCGTGTGGCATCCAACAGAAAAACAGCTTAGGTAGAACTCTTGAAGACACTGACATAGGCGAAGACTTTATGAACAAAACCTCAGTAGCACAGGAACTAGCAGAACGAATCAACAACCAGGATCTCATCTTATTAAAAAGCTTCTGCACAACAAGAGAAACCAACAGTGAAAAGACAACCCACAACATGGGAAAAAAATTTTACCAGCCATTCCTCAGAAAAGGACTACTATCTGGAATTTATAAAGAACTTTTAAAAAAATCAGCCCCACCAAATTTAAAGACCCAATTCAAAAATGGGCATCTGAAATGAAGACATTTTTCAGATGAAGAAGTAAAATAGCAAAGAAATAGAAAAAAATGTTCAAAATTGCTGGTCATTCAAGAGATGCAGATGAAAACAACACTGAGATTCCATCTCACTCCAGAAAGAATGGCTGCTATCACAAAATCAACAACAAATGCTGCCAGGGTCGTGGGGAGAAAGGAACCCTTTCCTCTGTTGGTGGGAATGTAGACTGCTGAAACCACTGTGGAGATCAGTGTGGAGATTCCTCAGAAAGCTAGAATTAGAGGTCCCATTTGATCCTGTAATTTGCCTGCTAGATATATACATGAAAGAATTAAAGGCATCATCACAACAACGTAAGTGCACCCATGTTTATAGCAGTTCAGCTTGTAACAGCTAAATCTTGGAAACAGCCCAAATACCCATCAACTGGAGATTGGATAAAGATAGGGTCTTTTAATAAAATGGAGTATTACTCTGCCATAAGGAATGATGAATTCGAGTCATTTATACTCCAATGGATGTACCTTTATACTCATAAGAAATGGGGGAGTGTAGGGGGAAAGTAAAGAAGGGAAAGAGAAAAATTGATGGTTAAAAACAAACAAGGAAACAAAACTTATGTATAGAGGGGGTGGGAAGTCATAGGGAGGGCAGAGGCATGAGAAAAAATGAGAATCAAGATGTGTCATGGGCCGGAGGGTTAGCTCAGTGGTTCCGGCGCCTGCCTCGCAAACTCAAGGACCTAAATTCGATCCCTGGTTACCACATATAATGCTGGGCGTGATGGCTCACGCCTGTAATCCCAGCACTCGGGAGGCAGAGACAGGACAGGAGGATTGCTGAGTTCGCGGCAGCTTGCCTGGGCGCCATAGTGAGCTCAGGGCCAGCCTGAACTACAAAGCGAGACCCTGTCTCCAAAAAGCAAAAAAAAAAAAAAAAAAAAAAAAAAGTGTCACGTACAGGTATAAATTCTCAATGATGAATGTGATCATAACATACATATAAAATGTACCAATGAACTAAAAAACAAAGTATTACCTTGTTTTTCTCCCGTTCAAATTGTCCCTGTGGAGTTTTATGGCTGTGGAAAAAGACCTTGGACAATTGTTTCAGAGAAAACAAAGGAAGGGAAAGGACCTTCTGTTTACCTTTGTGTGTTAGTGAAGGTTGTTCCTTGGAAGATAAGGAACTACAGCAAAGTCTGGCTTCTTTATGTCAAGTAGGAAGATGATCTATAAACCAAATGAATTCCCCAGAAGCAGAAGCTTGGAACCAAAGATGACTATGATTCTGAAAAAATAATTTTAACCATTAGAATTTTTCCTTTCACCTCTTTAATTGCAATATTGAAGTTGACAATTGTCTATATGTTTTTTTATTTTTGAGACAGGGTCTTGCTTTGTAGTTCAGGCTGGCCCTGAGCTCACTATGGAGCCCAGGCAAGCCTTGAACTCTGCAATCCTCCTGCCTCTGCCTCCCAAATGCTGGGATTACAGGCGTGAGCCACCATACCCAGCATTGTGGTATGTGGTACTGATTGCTGGTGGGTGTGAGTCACCACACCCAGCCTTGTATGTGGTTACAGAGGTTAAACTCAGGACCTTGCGATTGCAAGGCAGACGCCAGAACCACTGAGCTAAATCTCTGGCCCTATATGTTTTGTTTTGTTTTGTTTTTTTTTTTGCTGTTGTTGTTTTGAGACAGGGTCTCACCTTGTAGTTCAGGCTGGTACTGAGCTTACTATGTAGCCCAGGCAAGCTTCGAACTCAGCAATCCTCCGGCCTCTGCCTCCCAAGTGCTGGGATTACAGGTGTGAGCCACCACGGCCAGCACTGTGGTATGCGGTATTGATTGTTGGTGGGCATGAGTCTCCACACCCAGCATCCTATGTGGTTATCGGATCAAACTCAGGACCTTGCACTTGTGAGGCAGGCGCCGGAACCACTGAGCTAACCCTCTGGCCCCCTATATGTGTTTTTAATGTGTGCTAGAAGAAATATAACTCGCACATTAAGGATGACATTTCAAGGATATTTTTTTGCTTGAGGTGAGGATGGTATAGGCTGGTGAGACATGATAATTCATTTATAAAGATCTTGTAGCCTACAGGCTCATTCTCCATGCATCTAGTGATTGATGTAGGGTGTCTCCGTTGCTGAGACAAGGAATGGAATGTAAATAGTTTATGTGAGAAACACAGGAAATACCAATAGGGAAATGGGGGAAATGAGATAGGGAATAAGATAAGCAGTACACAATATACTATTAAATTAGCTAGTTTGGTTTTTTTCCTCCTTCCCCTCTCTAAGGATTGGACCCAGGGCTTTCACAGAGCTACCTTCTCAGCCCTTTTTATTTTTAATTTTTCATGTTGAGGCAGGGTCTCACTAAATCACTAAATTGCCAGGCTGGGCTCAGATTTGTCATCCTCCTGCCTCAACCTCCCAGAGTGCTACTATCATAAGTATTCACCATCACTCCTGGCTTTTTTTTTAAATTAAGTGGCATCAGGTCAAATATCTCTGCCCTTTTAAATTACTAAACAATCCCAGTCTTCTCATTGAGAAAAATGTTCAGATATATACTTTTGTAAATTAATTTGTTTGTTACTACTTTGTTTTATTTAAAAGTTGAATTTCTTGGATGAAGTATTTACTGGGTTTTTTTTTTTTTTGAGACAGAGTCTCGTTTTGTAGTTCAGGCTGGCCCTGAGCTCACTATGTAGTCCAGGCAAGCCTCAAATTCAGCAATCCTCCTGTCTCTGCCTCCTGAGTGCTGGGATTAAAGGCGTGAGCCACTACGCCCGGCACTTACTGGATTTTTATATGTAATGCTTTCCTGCTTCCAGCAGACAAATTGGTCTTGTTAATACTGAAACAAAAGAAGAGAGCTGAAGATTTGAACTGATGCAACCAACAATGTTTGTCAAAACTCCCCCGTTCAACTTCGGTATTATGAAATAATAATCTGCCTTCAGATAATGTTATTTCAATTTGTGTATGTTAACAGCATTGTGGGAACCAGGGGAATGGAACATAACTAGAACCTTTGCATTAGATTCTGGTCTCCTGTGACTCGACAGCACACAGCAAAATAATAATTAATAATTAGAAAGAAATGAGGTTTAGAAAAGCTGGGTTTGGGCCTGAACCAAACTCTAGGTAGCAGAAAAAAAACTCCAGGCTTCAACCTGCCACACCTTTTTTTCAGTCCCTCTAGAGTAACAGAATGTAATACCCAGTGGGCAGGGCAGACCCTTCCAGTAGTCCTAGAGACATTATGTAGATGAAGATTCAGATGGGCAGAGCAGACACCCAGGAAGTAGTTCCTCCTTGAAGCATCACAGCATGTGGGACCACCTGAGGCTTTGTTGTTAGCAGAGGTGAAGGGGAGTTGAGTCCAGAATCTGTCTGCACCAGGAAGCTCTGATCAAATTTTTTTTTTTTTGAGACAGGGTCTCGCTTTGTAGTTCAGGCTGGCCCTGAGCTCACTATGTAGCCCAGGCAAGCCTCGAACTCAGCAATCCTCCTGTCTCTGCCTCCTGAGTGCTGGGATGACAGGCGTGAGCCCGGCTCTGTGGTATATGGTACTGATTGCTGGTGAGCGTGAGTCATCATTGTTGTATGTGGTTACTGGGATTAAACTCAGGACCTTGCGCTTGTCAGGCAGGCGCTGGAACCACTGAGCTAAATCTCCAGCCCCGGCCTGATCAATTTTGACCTTCCAATTATTTCTCTCAAAACATGTTCCCAAGATAGCATAGTATATTTCTTCATATGTATACTCATGTGTATACATATATGTGCATGTGTGTGCACCCATAAGATATGTTCCCTTATACCTGTACATGTGTGTAGATATACATGTATGTGTGTGCACCATCATTCCCTAATTTGCATATTTGTGTGCATGTATGTATATTAGTGGAATAATTTTTAGGCTGAATCATATGACTGCCCTTTTTGAATGTCCAAACTGACCAAAGATTGGGAAATTCATAAAGTTTAAATAACATACACATTTTTCTATGATTTGGTTTCTGCACTGTTAGTATGTCCTGTTTCAGATTTGTGGAAGGTTTTTATTCTATTTTTACATATAGTGATTTAGTCCAACGAATTACTTCTGAACATGTTTTGAAAGGCTGTTCATTTTTGTTTTCTTCCAGAGCAATACTCCCTAAAATTCTTTGATCTACATTTATGACATCATTAATTTCTTACTGAATTGAGCTACCGTCTTTGTCAGCTTTTAAATTCTCACATGTACTCAAGTCTACTTCTGGATTTCTTCATCTGTTTTACTTGTCATTTCTAATAACATTATCATAATTACTTAGCTATAATAACTTTTTAGTATGTTGTAACTGGTATGGCTAATTCTTCCATCATTGTTTGCTTTTCCCTCTTTCCCTCTTGCACAAAGAAGCTGTACTTTGCCGGTTAGCAGAGCAAAAACAACTTCCAACATGGATTACTTTTCTGATGCTGACTTAGATTTTATTTTGGTATGGTAAGTAATTCCCTACTGGCTGGTCATCTTTTGGATGCTTTAGCATTTGCTGTATTTTGCTCCTCCCAAATTCATATGATGGCATTGAGCCCTGCTGATCTATAAAGTGACTGTGTTAAGAGAGTGGCCTCTTTAAAGAGGTAACTGAGTTACAATGCGGCATTAGGATATGCATTAGTGCCAGTCTGACAGGTCACCTAAGAAGAGGAAATTTGGAGCACAGAGGCACTGGAGAGATTACACTGGAACTGAGAGACTCTGAGGGAGCTGTTGGATGGATGCATGGATGCATGGATGGATGGATGGACGGACGGACGGACGGATGACAGGCCCTGCCCACGTCTCAGCCACTAGGCAACTCGGTCCCAGAAGCGCCGGCCGCCTACCCCGGCGCCGCCCCTGGGTTCCGAGGCCCGCGGTTGCGAGCCGGCGCTTGGCGGCTTCCGGCTTCCGGGCTCTCGGGCGCGCGCCCCCGGGAGGGCGGGGCACCGGGCGCTGGGCGCGGAGCGGGGCCGCCGGAGCCGGCCGTCTCCACACTGAGCGCGCGGGGCGGGACGGGCGCGTCCGGAGACCGAGGTGCCAGTGCCTTGGCGCCGGTGTGGATCTGGCCGCTGCCCCGGCCCCGGCGCCAGCGCGGCAGCCGGCGCGGTGTCCTCGTCCGTTCGGGGCCCCGCTCCGGTCCGGCACCTGGAGCCTCCCGTCCGGCGGGCCTGGTCGGAATCGGGAAGACCCTCGCGCTGTGCGGAGCCCAGGGGGCTTCCGAGCGGCGGCTGCGTGAGCGCCGGGCGGCCGATCTGCCTTCAGAAGGCGGAGGAGAGCGGCGGCCGTGAGCCCGGTCCCCGCGCAGAGTCCTGCGGCGGGAAGCCTCGGGGCGCGGGCTCCGGCCGCCCCGCGTCCCGCGCCCGCCGCTTGAGCAGACCCGGCGGCTGCTGTTTCGGAAGGACGACCGCGCTTCGGTGGGAAGTTTCTGCGCTTTGGTGACGAGACTTTTTATATGTTCAGGGACAGGGTATTTCCCAGATGCGGTCTGTGGGTCGCACGCAGTCACATACCTTCCCTTCTCCAGAAGTCGGCCCGTGTTTGGGGTCACCGTGACCGCACCTACTCGAATGCCAGGGCTTGGATGAGATGGTGGGTTGGGGTGGTTCTCAAGTTTGCCAGCTAGGATTCTGTCCTGGACTGTGTTTCCTCCATTTGAGCACGTACCCCTCCCCCAGTGTAACGTTTCTGAAATCGGGATGCCTTTCACCGCCGGCTGGGCAGCGGCGCCTGTGAGTCAAGTGGGCTTGCTCTCTCCGAAACGCAGTTATGTGATTTTCTATAAGTCGAGATATTCGAAGTGAATTTTAAATTCAGATTTCAAATTATATTTAAAGATTACGCTATGATATTGCATTAAAATAAAGTTTGAACCGGCATAGTGGTGCACACCTGTAATTTCCGTGCTCTGAGAGCTTGAGGCTGGAGGATCGAAGGTGTGAGCCCAGCTTGTACAATTTAGTGAGACTGTCTCAAATTAAAAAAAAAATTAGAGATGAAGATATAGCTCAGTGTAAAGGCTGTACAAGGGCCAGAGCTCTAACCAACTATCTGATTTCAAAGCCTTAACTCTTTTTTTTTTTTTTTTTTTTTTTTTGCTTTTTGAGACAGGGTCTCGCTTTGTAGTTCAGGCTGGCCCTGAGCTCACTATGGTGCCCAGGCAAGCCGCCGCGAACTCAGCAATCCTCCTGTCTCTGCCTAACCCTTAAGAGTTAAGGCTGGGATAAAGCCTTAACTCTTAAGTCTGTATCAGACAAGATGCATGCGGCTTCTATGCTGGGAAGGCAAGGCAGATGCTACACTTGCATGTACATCTTTGGGAGTTTATATGTTCTTTGTGTGTGTATGTGTCTGTGTATATGTGATTGGGAGATAAAGCTGTAGCCAAGAAGATATTATGTGACGTGTGATTAAAACAAACAGTGAATATTCACTTTTTAAAAATCTTTATTACAATAAGACATATTCCCATTACTCTCCTTCAGAATACTGCCTTTCACTTCAAACACATTTAGCTCATCATTTTTGCCATTTTCTGAAGCAGTTACAGAAGTCTTTGGGGGGTCTTTACAAGGTATGATAAAAAAATAAAATGAATGCTGGTGCCAAATGCCATTGAACAGACAGGCAGCGTGTAAAAACATCGTGGGCCCAGAGATTTAGCTCAGTGGTTCTGGTGCCTGCCTAGCAAGCAACAGGTCCCTGGTACTGCGTACAATACCAGGCGTGGTGACTCCTGCCCACCAGCAATCAGTACCACATACCACAGTGCGGGGCGTGATGGCTCACGCCTGCAATCCCAGCACTTGGGAGGCAGAGACAGGAGGATTGGTGAGTATGAGACTTGTCTGAGCTACATAGCAAGCTCAGGGCCAGCCTGAACTACAAAGCAAGACCCTGTCTTAAAAATAAAACACACCATTATCATGTGTCCTCGCTAACCTTATTCACTGATGTGGCAACCTCTGGCTCTTCTCCTAAGTCAAAATGACCATGAGTAAATATTTTGAACTGATTTCAGACTTGGAGGCAGCCACAATATCACAAAAAAAGACACTCCTGAAAGATTGTTTTAGAAAGTATTGAGAATTATAGAATACTGTTTGAAGCAAGGGGGAATACTTTGAGGGGACTGGTGACAAAGTCTTTTCTTATAATACAATTCCTTAAAATATTTAAACCTAACCATATTTTTTGGTCATACCTTGTATTCCTGTGTTGGTGCTACATCTTTGTTCTGTCTTTTGTAGGTTCTGGAGTTCTGGACATATGACAGGAGCTTCTAGATCTCTCCTTTCCCTGCCTTTTGCTCCTCTAGAAGAGTATAGAGGCATGTGCTTAAAGCAATACACCTCGCAGAGAAATAGCCTGAGATTTTTGGAGTTGTTGAAGGTCATACCAACCTTTAGGTGCCCAGGTCCTTGTGCTGCAAGGCCATGCCAAACTCTTGAGGGCGGGCAGTTGTGACCACATCCAGCTCTGGAGCCTCTTATTAGAGGGTGCAGAAATTTCCTGCTGCAAGTGGACGAGCTGGGTCCAGCAAGCATCATCATGCCACAGCAGCTCCTGATGACCCTGCCCACTGAGGCCAGCACCTGGGTGAAGCTGCACCATCCACAGAAGACAGGCGAGGGCGTGCCCCTTTGGGAGGATGTGACTAAAATGTTCGAAGGAGAAGGTGAGAATGGTCTCTTTGGGGAGGAAATTGGTGGAAAGGTCTTTGGAAAGTGTTACTTTTTATCACTGTGACAAAATACCTTATGCAAGAAAGAATTTCTTTGGTTCCTATGTTCAGAGGTGTCAGCCAGCTCTTGCTTTTCGGCTTGTGACAAAGCAGAAATGTCATGGCAGAAGGGTATGGTTGATGAAAACTGCTTATCTCGTTCAGCCAAAAAACGAGAAAGAGGGAAAAAGCCAGAGAGGAAGGGGCTGGGGACCAGACATAGTTCCCAGGGTCACATCCCCACGAGCTGAGCTGCTCTCTTCAACTAAGTATCACCTCACGTTTCCATCACTTCCCAACAGTGCCTTCAAAGTACGATCTCAGAAATGGATGAATCCACTCGATGAGATTAGAGTTCCCGTGATCTAGTCACTTCCCAAAAAGCTGTTAACTGGCAAGCAAGCCTTTAGCATATGAGTTTTTGAGGAACTTTGCAAATGTAAACTGCAGTCGAGGGGTTATGTTTGTGGCTTTTGGAAAGGGGAGACCTCTGAAAGAAAGTACCAAGCTCATGTCCAGGGTTACCTTTTATTTGGTGGTCTGCTCAGGAATAGAGGGGCAAGGGAATTTATGTCTTATAGGGTATCTTCATTCGTGACCAATATTTTGTATTCAGCCAGTATTTTTGTTTTGTTCCAGCAATATCAGGTGGGGACTTTGGTCAAGTATCTTGATAGATGGAAAAATGAATAGTTTTCTCTAATGCTGATTATTAATTGATAGAGACAGACATATAGTCAAATCAAAATAATAGAAGGTAGCCTAAGAAAAGCAGTTGGGAATACAGGGGACAGGAAACTTTCTTCTGATTACATATATCTGAGAGATTTTCACAAGACAGCACTAATCAGACCTGGAAGGGCTCTTTTAAGTTGTTTGTTTTTTGAGAAAGGGTCTCGCTTTGTAGTTCAGGCTGGCCCTGAGCTCACTGTGTAGCCCAGGTGAGCCTCGAACTCTGCAATCCTCCTGCTTCTGCCTCCTGAGTGCTGAGATTACAGGAGTGAGCCACCACGCCCGGCATTGTAGGGTGTGGTACTGATTGCTGGTGGGCATGAGTCACCACCACTGGCATTGTGGTATGTGGTTATGGGGATTGAACCAGGGACTTTGCACTTGCCAGAACCACTGAGCTAAATTCCTGGCCCCTCTTTTAAGTTTTTTTTTCAATAGAAGATTTAGAGAAAGGACAGAAAAATACATACTTGAAGGAGCGGTTCAGAGAAGGGGGAATATTTAGTCAGGCGAAGTGAGGAGTGCAGTGCGGGTGCCATCCCATGTACAAAGGATGGTGGTTTGCGAACTTATTTGGAGGCTCTAGCAGAGGAGTACAGCTGCTCATTCCTTTGACTGAGGAAACAGTCTCCTCTGTTGGGAAGATTGTCCTCTTTGACTGAGCAGGCAGCTCCAGGAGGGACACATGGAACGGTGAGGGAGGAAGGGGCACCTGCGCAGCCAGCCATATCAGCTCAGTCAATCCCAGTGCTCCACAGGGTGAAGATGGCACAGCCAGATAACCTTCCCATCTGAGGATGGTAGTTTGGAGACAACCATTACTGCTTCAGGGAGATCACAGAATGCCTTTAAGGCCATGTTGAAGGTTTTGGATTATTCTTGTCAGTGGGGAGCCAGTGAGGATTCACATATGAGTGCCGTGATAAACCTCATTGATTGTTGGGAAATACTAATGCTCAAAGCAGCACATCCTTCTTTAGAGAAGCTTCAAGCTGCTCTTGAGTCGTTCTTAATGTCTTTTGTCAGTGTTTTTGGGGGAGAAGCCCCTTTAAATGCATCTGCAGGCAGTTCTTATGGTTGGGGGAATTTGAGCAGATGCAAGCCTCATGGTTCTTTTCCTTCCCTAGCTTTGCTATCTGAGGATACTGATGTGATCAAGGGAGAAGGTGTAGAGGATGAAGTGATTCCTGGGTTCCTGATAAAAGAATCCCAGGTGGGTTGGAGTTTTCTTGACACTACTTCTTGGCTTTTAAGCTTATAGTTTTGTCTTTTGAAGGAGGTAGGGGTCAATGAAGTCCAACAGAATCAACCAGGGGAGTTCAATGCAAGCTGCTCCCAAGAAACCTGAACATCTGTGGTGACAGTTTACCTACTCATAGTAGCCTTTCCCTCTCTGTAGCTCTTGTTTCTCTAGAACAACTACATCTAGGTCTAATATTGTGTTAATTTCAATAGAGAAAGCAAAATGAGTGATATTCCAGTCCCTACAAACCAACACAAGGCTGGAAATTTAGCTCAGTGGTTCCAGTGTCTGCCAAGCAAGTGCAAGGTCCCGGGTTTGATCTGCAGTAACCACATACAACAATACTGGGCATGGTGACTCACGCCCACCAGCAATCAGTATCACATACCACAAATGCTGGGCTTGGTGGCTCATGTCTTAATCCCAGCACTCGGGAGGCAGAGGCAGGAGGACTGCTGAGTTCGAGGCTTGTCTGGGCTACATAGTGAGCTCAGGGCCAGCCTGAACTACAAAGCGAGACCCTGTCTCAAAAAAATAACAAAAACAAAAACCCAACACAAACACTTTAGATCTAAGATAAACATTAGTCAGATCTCAAAATCAAAATCTGTAAATGAAGCTAAGTATGTTGACAAATTCCTATAATTCCAGCCCTTGGAGGCTAAGGCAGGAGGATTGCAAGTTTGAGCCCATATGGGCAATTTAGTGAATTAATGAGACCCTGACAAAAAATAAAAACCCAAGAAAGGACTGAGATGTACCTCAGTACAGAGGCCCTGGGTTTCCATCTCCAGAACCAAAACAAAGAAGTACAAGTGAGAAGAAAGTTGTGACAATCTTAGTGACATATGAGTGTAAGAAATAACCCTGGTATCACATTGAGAAGAAGCTGAAGAAGTATATAGAACAGAAATGGTAAAGCTATACTGTGTACCCCTTCAGTAGGCAGGGCTAGAGCAGGAGTGGTCCGAGAGCAGTTAGGACTATCACTGTGTGATAGTAATAAAGGTGAAACAGAAGGAAATTGCAGGATAAGAGTGAAAGAAAAGAGATAAGAATTTTAGGTGAAAAGAACTTGAAATCTGAAATTAGTACAAGGGTTTGATTTTATCAAAATTAGGTGGTATAGATTTGATTTTGTCTTTGGGCAATAGTTTTAATTCTTTTTTTTTTTTTTTTTTTTTTTTTTTGAGACAGGGTCTCGCTTTGTAGTTCAGGCTGGCCCTGAGCTCACTATGTAGTCCAGGCAAGCCTCGAACTCAGCAATCCTCCTGTCTCTGCCTCCCGAGTGCTGGGATTACAGGCCTGAGCCACCATGCCCGGCAGTTTTAATTCTTTATAATCTCAATTTCCTCAGTAAGAATCTTAGATATTTCATATGTGCCTTCTAGGATTGAAATACATGCCAGAGTTCTTTATGGTAAGAAATAACAGTAGTAGTCTAATTAAGAGTTATCTCTCCTATCTCTCTCTCTCTCTCTCTCTCTCTCTCTCTCTGTCTCCCTCTTTCTCTGTCTCTCTCTGTTTCTATCTCTCTCTCTCTCTCTCTTTTGGTATATTTAGAATCCCTTCCTGACATTTATCAGATACTAGATTCTGAGCATTGGTAAAAGACTACATTTTTTTTTTGAGACAGGGTCTTGCTTTGTAGTTCTGGCTGACCCTGTGTAGGCCAGGCAAGCCTTGAACTCAGCAATCCTCCTGCATCTGCCTCCGAAGTGCTGGGATTACAGGTTTGAGCCACCAAACCTGGCATTTGTGGTATGTGGTACTGATTGCCAGTGAGCGTGACCCACCAGGCCTGGTACTGTTGTATGTGGTTACCTGGAATCGAACCAGGGACCTCGCGCTTGCTAGGCAGGCACTGGAACCACTGAGCTAAGTCTCTGGCCCTGGAAATTTTCTATTACTTCTGTAAACAGAAGACATACAATGTAGTACTTGTGTGTCTGATTTATTTTACTTAGTATTATGGACTCTAGGTGCATCCATTTTCCTACAGTTGACTCAAATGTATCTTTCTTTATGGCAGAATAGTACTCCATTATGTGTAAATATATTTTATTTATTGATTCATCTTTTCACAGAAATATAGGCTGCTTCCAAGATTTAGTTATTGTGAATTGTGCTATTATTAACATGGGTATATATCTGTGATATGATGTCTTTAATTCTTCTAGAAAAATACTTAAAAAGCTGGGTCAAATGGGCCTTCTAGTTTAGTTTCTTTTCAGTTGGATTGAATTAGTTTTATTTTTTGTTTTGTGTTCTCTAATGACTTGTAAGCTATACTTTAATGATTTATGGTTTTATCATAGCATTAAATTTTAATATAGTTGCTTTGAATTAATATTCTGTTTTATGATTATTGTGAAAGTTTTGCATACTTCTATTTCTTTTTCACATTTTTGTGATATTGTTACCATACAATTTACTTCACATATTACAAACCCCAGAATACACTGTTCTTATTTTTGCTTTTAACAGTAAATTGTATACAAAAAATTAAGAAAAAGAATAAAGTGAATCTTTCATATTTGTCTGCTATTTAGTAATTCAGGTACTCTTCATTTAACACCTTATGTTCCAAGTTTCTGGCATCATTACCCTTTAAAGAATTTTATCATTTGTGATAGTATGGGTGTTCTGGTGACAAATTCTGTTTTGTTGATTGCAACATATCTTCATATTGTCTTCTTGTTTATGGAACTTATATTGGATATAGAATTCTAGGCTTATTCTTTTTTCAAACAATTAAATTTTCCGTTATCTTTTACCTTGTATTATTTTTGATGAGAATTCACCTTTTATTTTTACCATTATGTAATGTGTCTTTTTTTTTTTTTTTTGAGACAGGGTCTCTCTTTGTAGTTCAGGCTGGCTCTGAACTCACTGTGTAGCCTAGGCAAGCCTCGAACTCAGCAATCCTCCAGTCTCTGCCTCCCAAGTGCTGGGATTACAGGCGTGAGCTACCACACCCAGCACTGC
>PVIC010026805.1:0-24264 GCA_004025085.1 Thryonomys swinderianus
ACAATTAGATACTTTCTTCTATCTATCCATCACAGTTGGCTGATTTTTCTGACAGCTGGATTGTACAAGACTTGACTGACTCCCCTTGCTCTATCCCTGACTCATAAAACCTTAATCAAGTAAAATGAACCCCAGGGGGTTGAGAGTAGGACTAGATTAACACTCTGAGAGGAGAAACGTGAAAGGTGTGATTCAATCTTATAAATATCAGAAAATGGAAATATTACTGAGAACCTTAGGCAGAAAGGCCTTCTGGGAAATTGTTGTATCAGAAACCTATGATTAATGCAATGGGGAAGATGTTAATTTCCGCTGTTCTCTTCAACTTGGCTAATGCCATTCCATTACCTAATTGATTCTTGAGACTAATTTTCATTATTGACTTTTGGAAATTTGGGGAGGCCATATGACTTCATGTCACTAAAACTACTTCTATAATTTTAATATAACATTTTATAGATGCATAGTTACTTATTTATCACATTATTATTGAGAAAATAACAAAAATGTATTGTTTCTAATCAATTTCCTGAGCAAAAAATATGAGGTTTTCTTATTCTTGAATAGCTTATAAAATAGTCAAGCAGGCATAAAAGTAAACACATAATTACATGAAGGTGTAATACCTGGTTTAGTTCATTCACTCTAGATTTACGAGCTGAATCTTGTTCATGTCATGTTTACATGATTTCTTACAATTGCACACATATGTGTGAATTTATAATTGCAAGTATTTCAAAAAAGTTTGGGAAAAGACCTCCTTAAAAATGTGTCATATGTCTTACTCTTCCCACTAATGTGAATGGTATATTACTAACCCAGTAGTAGCTCGTCTTCTTTTAGAAAAGTCCAATGAATACACAAGAATTTTTACTGTCCTTTTGCTCCCTTTCTTGAATCTGTTCTCTCTATCCCTGTCAAATATGTAGGTGAGAACATGATTATCTTTCACCTGAATTAGAATTAAAGTCTACTTAATTTTTCTTTGCAACAAATTCCAAAAGATATTCTAGAAAAAAAATGGCATAGTTAAATAAATATTATTTTGACTTAATTTGTATTAACAAACTGCAATTTGTTAGACATCAAAAGCATTTAACAAAATGGAGATGTGTCAATATCTCCAAGAGTTGAGTCTACATTATAATACTCCAAAGATTTAAAACATTTTATCACTTCATGTGTTATGTATCTGACTCACAAATAGGAAAAATAGTGAGTTATATGAAATTTAAATGACATTTATCTTTTTTCAGCTGTATGATGTCCATATATCCACTGTACAAGATAGTGTAAATTGCATGTACTCCAAACATGTGCTAATAAAAATATTAGATCAATCTTGTTCTTGAATATAGGACTTAAACTTTAATAATGTTCCAAATTTCAGCCAATCTGATCTATTCTTACTCAGCATTAGCTCTATCTCTAAAAGGAATTTGTCTTTTTCCTCCAGCATCTTAATATTGACGATCTTTTGAATTTATATGTAAGGGAAGTTATTGTGTTTTAACACATGGCTGCTCTATCCAACCCGACTGCAGTTCCAACAAGGACTTAGTTTCTCTATCCTTTTCTATTTCTCCCATTAGAGGACTGAGACAGGGCACCCTGTCTTCACTAAAAGACCCATACATAATTGTTGGTGATTAATAGTACAAAAATACTCAAAGACTGCCGGGCCGGTGGCTCACGCCTGTCATTCCAGCACTCGGGAGGCAGACAGGAGGATTGCTGAGTTCGAGGCTTGCCTGGGCTACATAGAGAGCTCAGAGCCAGCCTGAACTACAAAGCGAGACCCTGTCTTAAAATAAATAAATAAATAAATAAATAAGTAAGTAAGTAAGTAAGTAAGTAAATAATATTCAAAGATTCTTTCAAAACACCCACTGTAATTTTAAATTAACTTATCACTTAATATATGATCATAGAGCTCTTACAGAGGTAGCAAATTAAATGAAAATACACTCTAGCATAATACTTTTTCTAGTTTATCACCATATTTTAATGTTCTTGATATATTTTTAAATCATTTTGTTACATGAAAGAAACTTATCCTCATTAGGAAATACCACCACATATTTTCATCATAAAGTGAAAAAGGAGCATCTAACTACTATTTTCATAGTCTTGCCTCTGACTTTTTTGGTTCTGGTACCCGTGATTGACCTCGAGACATTTCTGAGGCCCTCACTTCATAATAATGTTAACAGTCTGTAAAAGACACTTTATGCTGTACAGGATTTGATCACCTCCTTTAGATTTCATATTGATGACAGATGTGTGGCCATCACAATAAGAAAATTTATTTCTCTATCTATCTGAGAGAGAGACAGACACAGAGACTGAGACAGACACAGACACACAGAGAGAGAAGGGGAGTGAGGCAGCTTATTTTCTGTTGCAAAAAGAATCCACAATCACAGTGACACCCAGAAGTGGACTCCTTAGAGTTTTTTTCACTTAAGGCTAAAATATAAGTAAAACAATTGATTTAATGGGGAAAACTGGAAGTGAAAAAGGAAATTGAAGAGAGAGCTAGATAGGTATATAGTGATTAGAAGGAATTAAAAGAATCATATCATAAAGACATATGTGCACCCATGTTCATAGCAGCTCAGTGTGTGATAGCCCAGTCTTGGAAACAACCCAGATGCCCATCAGCTGGAGACTGGATAAAGATTTTTTTTTTTATGTAAAATGGAGTACTACTGTGCCATAAAATGAATTTCATTCATTTATGTGCAAATGGACACACCATGAGGACACACTAATAAGTGAAATAAATGGATCACAGATGTGTAAATATTGTACCTTTTCTCTGGTATGAGAAATGTAGATGTAAATGAGTTCTAGAATGTAACATAGATTTTGTAAAATAGGAAATATTCAAAGGGAATGTGGTAGGGGAAAGTAATGAGGGGAAAGAATAAATATGATTTGGAAAGAAAAAGAAATAGCATGCATGTAAGGGGTGGGAGTTGTGGGTGGGTAGGGATATGGGTAAAATGAGAATTAACTCATGTCATATACTGGTACAAATTCCCCAATGTTGAGTGTGATAGTGAGCTGTATATAAAATGTACCAGTAATGAATTCAATTTAAAAAATATTTATCACATAGAAAATGGAATATTCATTTTTCTCCATTCCCTCAATTCCCTTCTTGTGCACCTTTGATTTTTTTTTCTCTCATGAAAATTTAAATATTTAAAGTTAAGGGATTAAATATAGTAACTTCTATGTATTTAATGTATGTTTAGGTACATAATAATTGAATATTATTGACAAAATTAGGAAATGTTAGCATGGACAGCATTCTTATTTGAGATATTATCAAGGAGGAATATATCGTTTACATTAGGAAATCTACTCTCTTTTCATGCAAAATGCATCTGAAATTCTTGGTCATTTCTTCCATCAATCACCTGTTTATAACTGAGGACTGAAATTTTCCCCAAATGCACCTTTTGACAAACATCCCATTTGCTCCCGTATTACACATGTACATTACCAGGGACAGAGTTAGGCTCATTCCCTGATATTTTCATTCTGTTTTGATCTCCAGGGAGCCCCATAATTAATCAATAATTTCAGATAATGCCCTGAAGTGAAATAATCATACAAAATTACTATCTTGTCAGCTCTGAGATCTGTTGCAAGGAACATAAAAACCATGACATGATCTATAATACAATGCAGTACTGCTACATCCCTGTATAAAAGTGTCTTCGGTGAACACAGTTCTGTTAAAGAAATAGAAGATGTTTTGCCATGGAAACAGTGCAAAATTCGCTAGCACACATGCACACAAACACACGTACAACTCTGACTCTTCCACTGTCACCATAGAACTTCGCGTAACTAGCCTGATCAGAGCACACTAACCAATCAGAATCATCTTTGTACTTGCAAATACAAATACAATATTCTAGGACTAGCCTAGTATATTCTATGTGTCAATTAATATTCATTCTCAACCTGAGACTTCTGAAAAGGCGATTGGCTCATGAGCCACTTTAGTTGAAATTACTGTTCGTCTGGCTACTCGGGGGTAGTGACGGCTGGTGTGTACATTTGGAAGGTACCTTTCTTGGCTGCATTCTGTCCCTGCGTTCTGCTCCCCACAGCCATGCCCCGAGCAGCTTTGCCCCTTCAGGCCTGTCTGCCACGAGGTCTCTGCCTAACAGCCAGCTTGACCACAGCAACCCTGATAAAGCTCTCCTTCTTGAAGTCATGACTGTCAGGTGTATCAACCCCACAGTACCCACAAAGAGAAGGCTCACTAACACTTCCATTTTCTGAAGAAAAGAACCAGCAGAGCAGTAGGATGGTTTTTTTCTGATATCATAAATAATTCTCACATTGCCTATTTACTTCACTGCTATTTGAAATGTGGCCTCCAGAGAGAAGTTGGGCTTCATTGTCCTCTATTTAAATCTCAGTTATTTTTGTTTGATCTTGCTGTTCATTTTAGAGACTAACAGCATGTTGTGAAATTTACAGGCTTAGATGTTTCCTATAGCTTATGTATATCACTAGGATTCTAAATCAATTTAATAAGAGTCAAGATCCTTAGGCATCTCAGAGGTGATTCCAAAATTGATGTTCCTTTTGTCCCTATCTATCTATCTATCTATCTATCTATCTATCTATCTATCTATCTATCTATCTATCTATCTATCTATCTATCTATCTTCTACAATCTACCTAGAATCTATCACATTGTATATTTGTGGTTACACATTGAAGTAAAGATAAAAAGAATATCGTATTTTAAAAGAATAGTTATAGAATTAATGGAGAGAAACTGTTTTAAATCTTGTAAAAATTCAATAAACTCATTTTTAGAGCTTTACCAGTTTACACTGACATCAAAAGTGTATCGATACCCTTTCCCTTAATCTTCACTGATGATTAATCTTTGGTTTAATTAAAATCTTTGTCCTTCTTGAGGTAAAATAAAAGTAATACTTTAATCATACTAGAATAATGATACCTGAATTCTGAGTGAATTTACTCAGGCTTATACAGTACACATAGTGGTAAAATTATGTCACTATCCCATACTTAGATTAATTATATTACATAACACTAAGACAATATTCTGAAATACTTTAGTGCAGAGAATTAAAATGAGATTTGGGTAATCACAGAAAACTTAGAATAGATATAGCACAGTGAAATTGACAAAGTAAAACTTCCAGAGATGTAAAGCAGACCTATAATTTACTCATGGATAATAAACATAATAAATATCAAGATCAAGCATTAAATACCTGAAAGTAACCAAACAAACTGAAGAGAAATTACTCTAGAAATAAATCACATCATGTAATTGAAGAAATAAGTATACTCAGAAATTTACTGATTTGAAGAATTAAGCTAACAACTAATTCCTATGTATCATGACTATGAATATATTTTTAGTGGAATTTAAAAGCCAATGAATATTGTCATGAAGTGTTTTGAGAGGGATACAAACTTTATCTCTGCAACTTGATTTCCTTTTTTAATGAAAATAAATCCATCCTCATTAATTTAATTATATTAGAATTTTTGTTAGAATTGCAATTAGTATTCAGAGAACTTACTTGTACAATTGCTCTGTACTTTTGTGTTTTGTTTTCCTCTGCACTTATTTCATTCCAATATTTCAAAATATACTAGTAAAAGTACAGAGAGTAACTCTCACCTTTCTCATGGGACTGGTTTTAAATGACCTTAAGCAACAGCACCCTCTGACCTCTGTTTTCTTCATGAGACTCTAACTTATAATAATGACTTCATTGATTTTTTTCTTAGAATAGATGAAAAATGTGGATTTCAAGCCTAAAGCATATTAGCATAATTTGGTGTTAGCATTTCAACAGCACTCTGGGTTGTTCAGTGTGTGTGTTAGTGTTCTTCAATAATCTGCGACATGCTAAACAAACTCCTGACCCTACCACCAACAGGTAGGCATATTAGCCACACCTATCGTCAGAATCTAATCCTTTATCTTGGAAGTGATTTGCTTCTGGGTATCTTTTTCAAAGCACTTTCAATTTATGTCCAATTATGGGCCACGTAATCATAGGCATTTGACACAAGTTCATGATTACGAACAAGGACTCCTGGGTGAGAGGAAATGTGTTTCTTCCCCTGGAAGGCTCATTAGTGTTCTCAGGTAGGGAAGGGTGCTGCTCTGCTGATGCCGAGAGTGAGACAAGTGGATAGAGAGGCCTGGGATATCCCTTTGAATGACGGCTTCCTAGAGGTAGCTTTATTTGCTAGGAGACAGTGTTAGAATTTTGTAGAGTGTCTAATGTCTAAAGTACAGCTCCCAAGCAAGCCTATACAGCAATGCTATTATGATTTTGTGTATGAGAAAAGTAAGATTTGGAGAAGATAGATGTGTGTTTGTGTGTGCGTTATGGCAGTAAAAGCCTGCATATAACATTTAGCACTTATGTAACCAATTCATTTCATTCTGAGTCAGAACTTTTGTGCTTCTGCAGATAACAAATGTTTCATAGAATTATTCTTTGTATCATATATGATAATTTCAATAAAACATTTAACAAAAAATTTTACGGGCTGAAAGACATCGAATTTTGAGATTTTTTTTTTCCTTTTGAGGGAGTATTGGGTATTGAACCATGGGCCTTCACACTGAGCTACATCTTAAATTGTTTTAATTAAACATTCAAATTCAGATTCAGAATTGCACTCCTACTGCCTCGACCTCCCAGAGTACTTGATGTAGCTATGCACAAATGTCTTCAAGTTCTGTGTTAAAAATTGGATATATCTCCTGTTGAAATGTCTGAAAAATAACCCTAAAATTTATTTTGTTCTGAACTTTAAAAAAGAATTTCATTATCTAGTGATAGTATGGAGAAAAATATAGGAAAGCCTAAGGTTAACACAGAATAATATTAATAATCCAGTAACTATGATGGTAACTTTCTCCAGTGAGGAAACAAATAAACTGACTATTTTTTAAAATCTTAAATGAAATCTTAAAAGGTGTCTTATCAAAAGGAAATCTAAATTAAAACAAATCAAGTAATAAATCTACTTGTCAAATAAATAAAGTGAATGAGTTTAGAAAGGAAAACATGAAACTGTAGTTTTCTCAAAGGAATACTGTTAAAAAATTACAGCAATTTAGAAAAATAGTAACTTGCTTTTAATAAATTCAAAAGCTAAGCCTACAAATGGTGACGCCAAAAAGTACAAAATCTTGTTCAGCAAACAAGAAAAACAAATAAATCATTATATGATATAACTAAAAGCATGTGGCAAACATACATATACACCTTTAAAAGTGAGCAAACTAATCACACGTAGAGAGACATCAGCAGAGATTGCCATGCTGTCATCTAAATAATCTCTTAATGTAATAAGTCACCATGAAAAAGTAGACTGACAAACTGTATATCCACAGATATGTAAAACAGAATAGTTATTAAAATAGAATGAAAGTTATCAACAGAGCATTGGAGAGATTTCTGTAAAATTTTAAGGAAATAAATATTAAGCCTCCAAGCCATAGAAAGAAAAAGAATGGTTCTAATTTTTAACATTATATATTAATATGTCATTAATATTTCCAATTTATTCTAATGCTAATTTCATGCCCAAATCCAGTCAAAATTGTGCATTTTGATGTACACAGAGTTATCAACACATACATGCCTTGAGACACATTTGATGTCCATATCTGCATATGAAGGATGTTTAGGTTTGTGGAACAAAAATGTGTAATGACCAATACACAGTAATACACAATCGTGTATTACTCCTTAGTCAACAAAATATTACTTCCCTTTCATAAAAGTACTTCTTATGATGGGAGGTAAGAGGTCAAGAGGGATGTTCTTCCTAAGCAACCACCTTCTAAATACATGATATTCGTGACTATCATTTCTACAGTTTGTTTCTAAGCTTAGCCACCAGAGAATGGTAATAGGTGCAGCACCACGGACAGTGTTTCTGAACCCAGTCTGGAGATGTTCCACATGAATCTCATTCACATTTCCTACATTCAAGGACAGTCACATCCACAGTCCTGTTCTGTAAGAGACACTAAGGTCAGCCATACTCAATCAACAACTTAATACCAAGGAAAGTGAAGCAAATATTTTTGGGTCAAATTTGGCTTATTATTTCTCAGAGTTGTAGTACAGATTAGGTGAATTCATGCTTGTCCTGTGATCAGCATAGGGTCTGGTGAATTGAAACTTGACAGTAATTTTTTCATCTTTTAGCCCCTGTGATTTTTTCCATCTTCATTCTACATTTACCTCATTGGTTCTCCAGTGTTTAACTATATTAATATTTATTCTTTGCTTCTCGAGGCAGGATCTCACCCAATGAGCCTCTGAGTCTCCTGAGTGGTGAGACTACAGGTTTGCACCGCCCCACTCAGTTGGGCATTTAGCTTTAAACTGTAACATGCAATCATAGAAATATCTCAAATTCAGAGATTTGAACTATGAAAAAACATGATAGTGTAAGTTAAAGGAAGCCCTAAAATCTCACACTCTCAAAGTTGAGTTTAGCATCTTAGTAACATCAAATATTTGATTCATTCTTCAAGTTTTTTTTTGTCTCCATGATCAGCTATTTCATTCTTGTGGTTTGCTTCTATCATAAACAGAAAACAATACAGATATCCCAAGACACAAGGATATTTAGGAAAAAGACAAGAAGTAACAACATCTGTTTTTGTACAATTTACCATATAAGAATATTAAGTAGGAACTCTGAGGAAACTGTCTTAATCTCATTTGCCAGAATTAGGTCACCTTTCCACTGCTAAATTAATTACTAAAAGAGAGGAAAGATTTGGCATGGTTAATTTAAGCATTAAAGGTTTAACTCTGCAATTAGGGATAGGGTGATCTTTCACTGATTAAGGCACTGTTTTAGTTACATTTCTTCTGTTGCTAAGACAAAACACCCAACACCCAAAATTAAAGGGGAAAATGTTTATTTAGCTCACAATTTGCAAATATCCAGCTATAATGTTCTGGATATAAGACAGGATATTATGGCAGACAGGCATCACAAAGGAGAAAGTTTATGGTGGGCAGCAGATAAAGTCCATTGGATAGGAAATTTCACTTGACCCCTGAATTTTAAAACAGCATTCCCTACATAGTATTTAAAGATGTTTTTAACTACGTGACTGGTTTATATTATCTTGACAGAAATGATACTTTTTATATCCAGCAAAGATATTTCCAAATTAAAATTATTTTGAATAACCTAAGCAACTCTACTCTTGACTAAACTACATTTATTGTTAGATTAGTGAGTGCCACAGAAAACATGCAAATATCAAGTGAAGTTACTGTACTTGTTCTTGAATTCTATCCTTGTATATCCTTGTATATCTCAGTTTGCATACATAAAGGGTACACAAATGAAGGAAATGACCCTAACACACCTAAAATTAAGCACTGGTGTTGATATTCAGAAAACAAATATGGAATAACACATGGAAAAATTCTTCATTTAATGAATTCCAATCCTGTGATTCCAACTTTGAGTGGATTGAGAAATTGTATAAAATCTATACATCACAACATTCAGAACAAAGACATGCCAAAAGACACTACAACTTGATGAATTTGCTTTTACTTGCATAACCCTCACACGAGTACTGTAACGTACAAAATAATGTAAAACTACAACAGTGTACTATGCAGCAGTCAGGAACACTTGCAGTACCGTATACACAGGGTATAATGTGCAAAAAAAAATCACAGGATTCTATAAAGGAGATGTGCAGAACTGTACAAAAAGATGGGTTGTAAGTCTGAGTATAAGGTACTAAGTCCAAACAAAGTGCCTCAGTTGTATATATATAAACTGTCATTAAATAGCATTTTAAAGGCTAAATATCTGTATTACCTATTATGATGTACTTTGAGTCACATAATGACAGTGAGTTATTCTGTACATGCTTCCTTAGAACCACAGAACTGGATTGTATCTCTGTTTTCTAAATATTTATTTAAAAGAACGGTAGTGATTAGATGGCATTTCCTAAGAATAAATAACTTACTATCTGGTAGACGTGACTGATACTTTAGTAAGAAAATAAAATGGTCCATTTTCGCCTGGGCAAACTCTTCCTTCGGATCTAACACCCTAAGAATGAAAATATTGAAATATCTCGGGTATTTGTATGCATATACAAGATGTGTTCAAAAATTACTGTGACTGTTTAAGCTAGAAGTCTTTTGAGGTGAAGGATATATTTCCAACAACACTGGAATAAGTGAATTCAAGGCAAGGGGGACTATGTGGAGCATTTTTAGGGAAATGAATGGCAATGTGTTTTTAATGTAATGATTTTTAGACAGTGTCAGTATTTTATGATCAGTCTTCACTGATCAAATATTTATGGCACTTTCTGTGAAATAAAGATATTAAAATCACTTCTGTATGCACTCATCTATTTTATTTTCTCAATGGGGAATCAAGTGACTTATGGCTCTTCCTCAAAGGGAAAAGAGTTTTAATTGATCCATCAGTTATCACAGCGCAGGTAAAGATACTCATGAAAGAAGAAAATTAGAACTGCTTTATAAAGTGATCAGAGCTATGAGAATATTTTGAGAGGGATTAAGGACCATATATTTTTACTGAAATAACTTTTTAATCATTCATTCATCTTGTATATGACTGGATGTGTGCTTAGGAAACACAGTGATTTCCTCCTATTGTGAAGGTGGTTTGAAAGTTTAACCACATAGTGTTTCTTATTTTAGTCTTTCATGTCCATGGAAAATGGAATAATAATACACGATGTCTTGAGGCAGCCAAGGTTGAATTTTGGACCCTAGTCAGGACTAAAATAGCATGCGAAGAGCTGAATGAAATTCATGAGCTAAGTTCAATGAAGAAAGCATTAGAAGATTGGAAGAATGCTAAATAACTCACTGAGGAGTGGTTAGTGAGCTTCAGTTGTGTCTACTTAGACTGAACATTCGCTGTATTTCCTCAAAACATTTTCAGCTATAATATAAATAAAGAATATTATCCATTTTATGACATGTATACTAATATTCCACAGGCATATAATTATGCTGTATTAGAAGACTAAAGTATGGAGTTAATAAATCTGGAAGGGACATTTTAACCTGGGTTTCCTGGCCTGTGTAGAAAACCAAACAATCGTGATGGGGATTTAGGAGCTGTTTTCAATATTTCAGATAGTCTCATGGAAATCCTAGATTACTACAGTCTTAAAAGACTTAACATGATAAATATAATTTTAAATGTCTTCACAATGTTATTACTGGCTATAACATTCTTTGCTTGATCTTAGCCAAAAGATCAAGAAGTTATGGCTTTCTAATCCAAAATTTTTAATGTTTCTATAATTAAAACACTGAAGAAGACAACTACTGTTACATTTAAATTTTTCCTCATCTGTTATATAATGCCAAGGAGAAGATGAGAGCAAGAAATACAACATTTAAAAGAAGAGAGAAATTAAATATTTTCTAATCAATGTAATATGAGTAATAGCCTTCAAATTATAATTATTTGAAAACATTTAAAAGCCATTAATCAAAACAGACTGTATTCTCCTCCAACTTTCTTCTCTTTCACACATAGTGGATGAAAATTTAAGATTAGGGAGAGTTAGTTAATTTGCCTATGCTAATAGAACGTTAATATTAAAATTTAGACTGTATAGCAGATCTTCTGAACACCATTTCTATCTCCATTCTATAATTTTATACAATCCAGATGTTAAATTTTGAAGTGCAAATAGGCCCACTTCTAAAATTTAGAAATTAGAATTTATATTGCTAAATCACACTATATTCTCTCAGTATTCATGACAAGTTTTGGATTTTGATCTGCTCATTGGTCATTTTAAACGACACCAGTCTTGTTAGAGACTATGCCAACAGTGAAAACAACTCTGCGCACTTGTGCTAATGGTGCCATTGTGATAAATAAATGAGAAATTAAAGACAAGTAAATATGAATAAAGAGGGAAACCATGCTACCTATTAAATACTCATGAATATCTATATGCCTATACAAGACAGTGCATGTTTATGTAGACATTTATACATAGACACATATAGCATATATTAAACAGGGAATGTTTACTGCCTTTCACCATATTCTCTATTGTTGAATCTACAGTAATAGCACCAAGTTATGCTATTCCAATTCATATACTTGAAAAATATTTTCTTTCTGCAACTCACTATAGATTATCTGCCAAGTATTAAAATGTGAAGTTGTTTACATTTAGAAATGTTTGAACTGTCACTTTTTTCAATCTTAAATGGTGAACATTATTTTTGCATAAAGTTCTTCATAGTAATACTTTATTGTATGAAAAGAAGTTTGCCAGCAATTTATATTGTGATTCAGTGGATCAAAAGAAAAAAAAAGGCCAGGCAGAACAAAAAAGGGTAAAATCGTCTACTTTGTAATGATCACAAAATGAAATTCCAAAGAAACAGTTTGAAATCCCAAATGTAATTATATTGTTTTTCAATTATTGCACTTAATGCTCCTGAGAGAAACACTTTTGAATGCAATTTATCTTCATTGCAAAATTATTCAACCACTTGGTTTCCTAAAGAGGGAGCAGATGAGAACTTATACAGTCAACGGCACTGATACATGTATGTTTACCAAAGGTTTCTTAGAGTCTAACATTAGTTGAACAATTTTATATTTTATGGTACATGTCTGGCAGTTTCTTAGATGTGACAGCCATGAAGTGAAATATTTGTAATTAAATGGCCAGTGTGCATACTCTCGTGTTCATGTTTCTCTTTGTTTTGTCCTGAAATATTTACCTTTGCACTGTATCTTTACAAAGTGTTTAATATAAAAGTAAGGAAAACTTCAGATTTTCAGTGGACACTAAGCATGAGTCAGGAGTGTAGTTATGTGTATTGTTACAATTAAATATATATTAAATATCCACACATCTTTGCATTTTCACAGATAATTATTTTAAGTCATTTAATTTTTATAGAAGTTTTAGGTTCACAAGCATAATTGATTAGGAAAGGTAAAAACTTTCCCACTACCTTCTGCAATGCTTAACACACCCTCACCCCGCCAAAATCGTAGATTTGTTACAATCCATTAGCATTTCCTATTAAAACATCATAACTCAATGCTACATATTACGTGCAGGTTGACCTGGATTTGGACACTCTATGATTTTGACGTCTGCTTTTTGACCATGTCCCAATCATAATAGTTTTAGACCAAAAAAAAAAAAAAATTCAACCTCCTAAAAATCGGATTTGCTCTGTTTTCAGCCTTCTGTCACTAACCCCTGACAATATTCACATTTTTACTGTCTCCATTGATTTGTGTTTCCCAGAACATCATATAGTTGGAATCAAACAATACATAACTTTTTCAGATTGGGTACTTTCACTTAGTAATATGGATTTATTAATTTTTACATTTTCAATGGCTTCTTAGATCATTTCTTTTTCAGCATGGAATAATATTCTATTGTCTGGATGTACTATGATTTGTCCTTTCATTCACAGATGGACAACATGCGCACTTTCAAGTGTTGGTAATTATAAACAAAGCCTTCGTAAATACCCATCTACAGGTTTTTAACTCAGTTGAATAAATACCAGTGAGTATGATTTCTAGAACTAGAATGATTTTTGGTATAGAGAGATAATACATATTCAAAATATTATGGGTTTATTTCAGGATACATTTCTTTTATCCATCCAGTGTTCCAACCATACATAATATCAAGAATATAGACATTAAAAGTCCTCTTTCAGCCGGGCATGGTGGCTCATGCCTGTAATCCCAGCACTCGGGAGGCAGAGACAGGAGGATTGCTGAGCTCGAGGCTTGCATGGGCTACATAGTGAGCTCAGAGCCAGCCTGAACTACAAAGCGAGACCCTGTCTAAAAAAAAAAAGTCCTCTTTCATTCATATCTTATCAAGTTTTAGAATTCTATATGAATGAGAAAGACCCACCAGATCAGAAGAGTTGCAAGTAATTAAAAGGTCAAAGAATATTGTACATTTAGAGACAATCTAATGCGTCCATGGGACTAAAAGCTTAGAAGTGTGGACATGTAATGAGAGATTAAGCCTGGAAGTTAACTAGAGAAGCCAAGTGGTGTTACCACAATGTGTACACATGTCAAAGCATCTAGTGGTAGAAGTATGCTTTAAAACATGTAATTTGGTGGGTTAGTTATATTTTGGTTGCACTTAAATAAAGACAATAAGAGTAAAAGCCATATCAAGATTCTGGCTAAACTGTACCTTACTTTGGAATCAGTGAGGAATACTGGAATGACAGTGATGAATAAATAAAAGGAAAGGTACTGTAGCTCAGTGGTAGAGCACTTACCATGAAGATACGAAGACCTGGCATCAATCTCCAGTTCTAAAAAATAAAAAAAAAATTAAAAAGGATAAGCACACAGGCTTACTAAGAGAGGGCAAAACTGATTTAAACATAGCTAGCTTTAAGAAATGTTCATTTACTCCATGAGCAATAAAATAAATGGAAATAACTATGAGTTTTCCACTGTAGTTTTTATCACTAGTTAGGAAATTGGTTAGTAAAAAGTATAATAGCTTTGGGTGTAACTTTTAATTTATCTGGGTATTTATACCCAGCCGATTATTTGACAAAATTCTGCCAATCTTGTAGCTCTTAAAATACACATAATGATTAATTCTTTAATGTGCTTAAATTGTGTCTATTAGCATCCACTCTTCAAATGACTTTGTGTCTCCAATTAGAAAAACACAGCTTAAGATGAGTCACATGAAGGGTGCTTATTGTCTTATGGAGTGTAAGATACCCATAAATACCAGTGGACTTAAGGCGTAACTGCACTCTCATCCTTCCATAATGATATTGCAGTTCTGCTTCTCAGTATCTCCTCATAAAGAATAATGTGTGTGGTAGGGGGTAGCACATGGCCTTAAATGAATACAGGCAAAGTCCAGATCCATCCCTTATTGGATTTTCATGAAAGAAAATATACAGGGAGATTTCCTTTTAACCGAGCTTGACTCACATGATAACCAGTGTGGTCTCAAGGAGCAAGAGCAGCTGCACCTACATCATGGGGATGGATTTCAAACAGAGAGGTGGATTATGACTGAGGAAGAAAGGAAAGTGGTACTGGGCACTTAAAGTCCAAAATGCTTAGTTCCATAATACTCTGCATGGCACTAGACACAAACTTGGATCTCAGAGAACCACATAACAATTAGAATTATTTGTCACATAGATTATCTAGTACATACCACATATTTTATGAGAGATTTATGAAGCTTTTTATCAATAAAAATGGATTCAGGCTCTACAAATTCTATTTCACTTTCATTTGTTAAATAAATAGTCACTGTTGCTATAAAACATTGAAACATATAAACAAATATGTTCAACAATATTAGATTACAGTTATCAATGTATATCAAAAGTCTTCATTATTGTAAAGTTTTCTTGGAAATTTTAGATTTGTTTTTCTCTTAATATCTTCATAATTCTTAAAATTTATTTTTATTCAAAAGTATTTTAAAATATTCTCATTTTCCCTAGGTACATTAAATTAAATTGTAATTTTCAGATTCTTTAATAGCTTTAAGACCTCAAGTTAACATTAAAATTATTCAGTTCACAAATCATACAAATGTATGGTAAGTTCAAAGTAAAATATAAATTATAGTATGTTATAACATGAAATACAACGATTCATATGTTTTATTATGGTCATCAATTAACAAGTTGAAAGGAAGTGCACACATTTATATACACTGAAGTTAACTGTGGCTTAATGTTTCTTTTTGAGGATGTTTGAAAGCTCTGTAAAAATACAATGTCTGAGTTTGTCCTCTGTTGCTGTAACAATATATTTGAGACTAATTATATATATATATATATATATATATATATATATATATAATTTCTTAGAATTCAGAAGAACAGGAAATCCAAGGGTGTGACACAAATCTGGTGTGGACTTTCTGAATCAGAACATAGTAAAATACATTACTTTTTAACACCAAGAACATAAACTGGAAGAGCTCATTTTTACAACAAATGCACTGTAAAAAATAATACATTAATTAGGGTTATGCTAATCACTTCCCAAATGGCCAGCTCTCAAATACCATTTACATATGATCATGAAGATTAAGTTTTGGGGGTAATCTGGAGAAACAATTCAAGTCCTGGAAATACTTTATAGTGGACCCTCTAGTTACAACTGGACTGCCATATAAACAACTATGAGTGGAATTTTAATTTTAACTTCCGAGAAAAGTCTTGAGTTTCAACCTGAATGCTGGCCATTGTGTTTTCAGATGGTCTCAGCCACAAAATTTCTATTTCTCAATTGTCTCTGGAACAATAACACCTTCTCGATAGTGTTTACGATTTATCCTAGTGAAGTCAATTTTACATCAGAACATAAATGTCCAGTGGCAAATGATCCAGTCAAAGCCTCTAACAAAATTCTACTCCACTTTGTCCACTGTAGTGATATTTTCAAAGAGAAGAATATACTTCACAATGGCAGAGTGATACATTCAGAAATATGACTAAGGTGATATGTCCAAATCACTTATAGGAATTTGTCAATTCAAACTTCCTTGTGTCTCCTTTTATGATTCATGGAGAAAAGATATTTATATATTTGGCTACCACTGATGTATAAGATTCACCAAAGGTAAAGCCAGAAACTAGATAAGAAAATAAGATGGACTCACCTGAAAGAAAGCTTAGATATTCATAGATCACACTTTGATTCCAAAAATCAAGCTGTGCTAGAGGAAGAACCTTGTGGCCCTTTAGACATCGCTGTCTGTGAGTATGATATTGTTTTTCTCCGAAGACAATTATGGTAGTCTTTGGTGTCTCAAAATGTATATGTTAAAATACTAACCCATAGTAAATTAGAATGTGACCTTCCCTAGAGACTGCAGAAGCAAACCAATTAAAAGAAAGTCATTAATGTCAGCCTAATTCAATATGACGTATACAAGGACTATACTAGACTATACTACTTATACAAGGACTTATACTAGATCCTTATACAAGGAGGAAATGTGTACATAGATATACATATTGGAAAAACAAGAGGAATCATAGGAGAAGACAGTCATATACGGGGCATGGACGAGGCTTAGCAGATGCTTCGAGCATTGTCCTTAGAAAGAAACAAACCTGATACATTGATTTTGGACCAAAGATGTAGAACAGTATCTGTCTGTTGTTTAGATCACTCAATTGGTTGTGATAACCTAACTAAAGAGAAAGAGTAAACTTAAAACTATCTTCTATAACCTCAGCAGCATGGGAACTAGCACAAGAATCAAAAGTCAGATCACGTCTCATTGAAAAGCTTCTGCACACAGCAAGAGAGCCCACCAACAGAGCAAAAAGACAATGTACAATAAGGGAAGAAATTATCAGGTGTTCTTCAGACAAAGGTCTACTATCTAGAATAGATAAAGAACTCTAAAAAAATCAGGCTCCTCCAAATTAAAGGCCCAATTCAAAAACAGGCATCTGAAATAAACAGACATTTTTCAGAAATAAAAGCAGCAAAGAAACGTGAAGACATTTTTAATATCGCTGGTCATTCAAAAGATGCAGATGAAATAAACATTAAGATTTCACCTCACTTCAGAAAGAAGTGGCTGCTGTCACGAAATCATCCTATAATTCATTCACTCTCAAATGCATCCTCTCAGACTCTTAGCAAAGAATCAAACATAGATCAACAAAGTAGTGCACGCCACCATCATCAATACGGACACAGAATAATAATAATTGTAACAATGTTGTAATAATTTGAAAAGGCATGGCATCCTCTTACTCTAATACATTCTGTCTACTTTGGCTATGCTTTTACTCATTTGGAGGTGTTCTCTGTCAAATTACCTCCTGACACAACCCACAGGCCACATTAGTGCTGCAGGTAGTGCTTTCAATTCACTCCTTCAGTGATCTAATTCTTGCTGTGACATACTATAAAATAAATGACTTCACAGTGTTCTATGTAAACAGGAGACACTTTAGGAAAGCTGACATAATAGCATTTCATATAAGTAATTTCTGTAAAAACGCAAAACGTAAAAGTGAAGAATGCTTGTAACCTGGTGATTGTTGAGCTTTATCTCACAGTCTTGGCTTCCACAACTGTTTCTCCGAACTCTGATTAACAGTCAGAAGTGGGAGTTTTCTTAGAAAACTTGCGGAGTATTCACACTGAGCAGGTGCACACTGGAGAATTCCAGTCCTCCCCAGCCCTTTCGCTCAACTCTCTGAATCCATTACAAAGCAGAATCGCTGCTGACTGGGACGATAAATCACCATATTACATCCATGAGGCATTTAATTTGTGGCTAAAATCAATCAGGACTTGCTGATGCCAAAAAGTAGTATACTGTACACACACACTCACACACAATGGATATTACACTTCAGTGCAATATGGACCGCCAGTTATCTTGATGGCCAGGCATCAATTTATAGCTAATAAAAACCAAACAGACAAATTGTAAGAAAAATGCACGTGGATTTTAACTCTGACATGTGTAGGATTTGGCTGGATTCAAACAGCTTTGGAGAACAATGGAGGGAGATTATTATGGCATTGAGGCTTTTTAATAAGGAGGTGATTCTGAGAGGGGGAGAAGAATATGAAATTTGGAAACTTTGAAGGTTTATTTTCATTCCATAAAGATCTCTCATCACCAAATATTATTTACTAAATATCATTAAGTTGCAGATTTTTATTTGATCCACCTGTTCATACATCCAGTAGGGCTCATCTAACGCTCATAAGAGAATATTTTTTACTGTTTTCAAATGACCTGTACCAGCTGTGAAAACCTCAGGGCAACTCTGAGAACGTTGCAGACTTCCCTGTTTCCACTGCATAGAGATGTGTCTGTCCAAACGATCAGAAAAATTTATAGATTTTACTCTCTGCCAGGATTTACAGTTTAATAATTGTTCTCATCATAAGGCCAGAAATAGAATGAGGATATAATACAATAAAAACTGGAATTTATATCAGTCACAGTGAGGAATGTGTCAGGATTTTAAGTGCTTCTTGTGAAGCTGACATTACACAAGGCAAAATGCTGCTTTATATTTTTTGTTCATTACTGTATGTTTGTGATACATAATAATTGCATGCATCTCGGGGAATTGGCACATAACAATGTTATCTTAATCAATTTACTTTCCCTTCCCTCATCCTTCTTGCTTCCACCCCGGCCCCAAAACAGATTCTCCTACCATCTCTACAAAGTCTACCTCTTGATTCTCATCACCTGCTTTTTATGTTGTTCTTTAAGTTCTTTGCATTTGTAAGAGAGACCGTGAGATACTTAACTTTCTGTCAGATTTATTTCACTTAATATTATGGTTTCAGTCATTTTACAAATGACTCAAATTTATCCTAAACTATGGCTGAGTAGTAACCCACTGCATATGTATACCGTGTTTTCTTTAGCCACTCATCTATTTGGGTCTGTCTGTTACTTCTACATTTTGGATATTGTGAGCCATACTGCTCTTCATATGAGTACACAAGTTTCATCAAAGCATGATGCTGTTGACTCTCAAGGAAAGATACTTAGAAGGGAAACAGTTCAATTTCTACGTGTAGATTTTGAAAAATCTCCACACTTAACTTCTATTCTTTCCTTTCTAAAGTAGATGTTATTATTGTTAGTCTTATTATTATCACTATTCCTTTCAACTCATTCACTCTATATATTTTCTCTCTGTTCTCTGACTTATACCTACCAAGAGATATTCCTAAAGCCTATTTTATTATTTAGATAACAGAAACTTACAGTTAAAATTTGCTTAAAGTTGAACAGTTGTGGAGAAAAAAATCTACCCTTTGCACCTAGCTATAGTTTCCTCCGATCTGTTCTAAGCTTCTTTTGTTCAGAAGACAACAAAGGCAAGAGGAGAACTGATGATGAAAACCAATAATCGATACTCCACATGCGAATTATCTGGCAATACAAATAGAAGGGCTATAAAAAAGCAAATAGTTTTCTAACTTAATAGGATGAATTTTTAAATGTTAGAATTTTTGCAGCTCAGCAAATCTAACATCATATTTGGACATTAAACTCTTTGAACTCATTGATTAACTGATACATTCAGAAATTGTTTCTTAACTACCTGCTACAGAAGTTATTACACCTGTCTCCTGGGTTCGTGAAACTACTACTCTCTAGAGGTGGTGATCAGAGGGGATACACATATTACAATTACAATCTTTGATTGTATTGTGCTACAGAATTATCCCTACTATTAAAAATATGTAAATAGGCAATGAGTGAGTACATGAGGAATGAGAGAATTTTCAAAAGATGATATCAAAAGTACTCCAGTCGCTGTGTTACTTAGCATGGTAACAGCAAGGCCAGTGATAATCTTAAGGATATACTGAAAGAATAAGAAACAGTGTTCTAACGTAGGACTAATCATGAAAAACTTGAGGTAAGTTTCCAGTGTTGCCACAGTGCAATGAAGACAAAATTAAGTCAGTTTTATCTTACTTGACAATTTTATCAACCTGACATCCACAGAGTCAGGGAATTAACTTGGGTATTTCCTATAAGAGCTCCAAGCAGAAGAATGATTTAAAGTGGTGATGGTTTGGTCTCATTTGTTTATTTTATCATCTCTTTGACTTAATAGCTGTACTTGGTATGGTGAGAGATGTTTTTGCCTTGTTTATATGAAGTCTTAAGTGAAAATAGTGTTTGCAAGATTTTGGCTACATGTGGGGCAAAGCCAAAGACAATTTGTTTCAGACTGAATGTGAATTGTGAGGAAAGGTAAAGTTAAAGATTTTTTTTGCTACAATAACTAGTTAGGGGATGATTAGCCAGAATAAGATTCTGGGCAAGAAAAAAATTCTGTTGGAATAGAAATGGAGAATATTAGTCAATGCTTTCCTCTAAAGAAAATTACCTTTGTGGGGGAAAAACCCTAGTATATAGTCAAATGCAGAAACTGGAAGATACACACATAGGTGTGTGATTGTGGAACTATGTGAAAAATAAAACTATGAGGTGAATAAATGTGAAACATTATCATACTTCGAATCATGGAGCTGGGTAATGGGCACAGTAAATGAGAAACATAGAGAAAGGTGAACATTTAAAGTGTAGATGATAGAGGAAAACTTCTCAAAAAGAAAGCAAATGACAATATCCTATACATATGGAGAGGAGCATACAGTCCCTGCAAAGATGAAGAATGAGCAGTTGCTGCAAATTCTACTGAGAGTTTACATCAAGTGAAGTCAAGAACATCACTATATATCAAGAATGTGTGGTGAGATCCATAAGTTGAGGGTCACAATAACCACCCAACAGTCTCATGTTCAAATTCAATGAGCTAAAGTACAGAAAATATTTACTTTAAAAAAAAAGTTAATGCTGCATAACAAATTACTCCTGAAATGAGAAACATAAAACAATCATTTATTAAATTCGGACAGTCCGTGGGTCAGAAATTCAGGACTTGGAAATTCCAGTTCTGAGTTTCCTCTGTGGTTGCAGTGAGAACTCATGAGGCCTTCAGCGGGCTTGAATGTCTTCTATGCTGGATAAGAGCTGCAGCTGTCTCTCCTTATCTCTAAGCTGCATAAGTATTCTCATGCCCAAGAGCTGGATATGCGCTGAGCAGGTGATGCAAAGGGCCAAGGAGAAACCACAACCCTCAGAAGTCAGACACTACATTCTTCTTCCATTCTCCTCTGGTCACAAAGGAGATTGTGCGGATGCATAATAAACTGAGCCTAATTGTCTAACAACTGAGTAAAGAACAAAAGGATTTGAATTTGGGGCTCTCTATGATTGAGTCTCATGGAAATATATGCTCTTAGATTACTAAGCACATTGCCTGGAGGTTGTTGTGAACCTTCAGTATTTCATAGTGACTGGAGTTAGACAAACCTACGGCTGATGATGGTTTTCCTGACTGCTTCATATCCATGAGACTTCAGGTACAAGCCATGATCCTAGAATCTTCTAGTAAATTATTTTATGACCAACTGACCACAAATTCCAATAACAACTCTGATGTTCACTAAAATGGTTTAAAACCTCAGGAAAATGCTATATTCACATTCATAGTTTTATTATAGTAAGGCTTTACTATAAGAACTAAAGAACAGACAACCAGAGGTGAAGAGAGGACAGAGAACCATTCAGTTCTGAATTTTCTGTCCTCAGGAATATATTACCTTCTTGTCATCAACATACACAGAGTAGTTGTGACCTAAAAATCTCACCAGTGTTTCACTATCTGGAATTTTTATTGACACCTCATTAGGTAGGCATGATTGATTCAGTCACCGCAAATATGGCTGGAGTCAGTCTCCAGCTCTAGCACCAAGATCAAGTTGATTTCACACTTTCAAATTCCCAAATTCTCACCACATTGTTGATCTTTCTGGCCCACACACCCCCCACCTTCAGTCATTCCAGTTAGTACAAAATAGACCTGTGCTTTAAGGAAGCCACTTGAATAATAACCATATTTCTACCAGTCAGGAAACTCTAAGTATCTACATTCCCTCCCAAGGAATATAGAGGGCCAGAGCTCAGTAAGGTTAATTCTTCACAACTGCCATCACACCAGCAGAATTCTTAAATAAAAGTGTTGCAGACAGTGACAGAATGTTTGAGATTATGTGAGATAGGCATTGACAGATCAATGTAAGTCCAGCATCTATTTTTGGTTTCTCACTATTACTTTCTAGGTTTTACTCACCCTGGTTTTCCTCTGTATTCATAATAACTAAGCATAGACCAAGTAGCTTTTTCTACCTGGGCTCCAGAATGAGGAATGCTTCATAGGCTTTCCCTGTATCTCTGCACATTATGCAAGATGACTAGAGTGTTTCTTTCAGAGAGCGTCGTATGAGTCTCACAGGGCAAACAGGAAACTGAAACCAGGACACTCAAGAAGAGGAGGAACTGGAACTGGAGATCTGACATGAGCACATATTATCTTCTACTTCCCATCACTCTCAGGGCTCATGTTCACGTGATATTTTCCACACATATGCATTTCTGCTATGGAATATATACTCAATTATGCTGTGGTTAGTTCCATTAAGATATTATTGTGGTCCAGGATGTTTTTTTTCTGGAAACCATCATTTAATTTTAGATCTAAATGCAATGTGTTAGGGTGATAAATCCACTGCAGATGGTTTCAGAACAATCTTAGAAGAGCCATAAATCACTGCACGGAGGCCTTATGGTAATTTACTGGTAGACGTGCAGATGAGTCAATAAAGATGAAGAGGAAAACATAAAGAAATTTTTAACAAATAAGGCAATTATTTAGGTTCTCTTTTTCCATTGCTTTTAAACTTACATGCACATGTTACTTCTCATCCTTGGTATGTTCAGAGAACATATTTCAGTTCCATTAAAATGTGAAAGTTTTATTTAGCACCAACACTATGTTTATTAAAAATAAGACATCCTGTGCTATACATAGGAGACCCAGGTGTATACAGTTTGCACCTTGGCAAAGGAAACGTAGGCAACCTGAACTGAACATATTTTCCCTTCAAGGATATTCCTTCTCCCTCCCTTATTGGTTGATCAGTCAACTGGCTCCCTGAAAACTACAAACTAGTCTCATGCCTTACTTTTTGGTGTACTTTAGTCAGACACACTAAATCACGAAGAACTTGATGGACTCTGACTTCTTAGAATTTTTGCATTTAGGAAAGAAAAACAAATTTTAAGTACTTTTGGAAGTATTTGTAAGTAGTCCCTGGCCTAGATGGCTGTGAAGTCACAGCATGTAGCTAGTCCACCAAAATCAAAGCAAACATGGCCAGCCAAGGCACACAGGTAAAGAAGCAACTCTGGTTACACATCAGCAAAAAGTGGTAAGAGTTTTCATCTTAAATCACAGTTGTTTATCAGTGATCCAGCAAAGGGGACTTGGAAAAGAAGGTGTAAATCCTAAGAACTTAGTGACACACTGAACTCAAATTTAGAAAGAGGTGCACTGACTTGGTGGTGCACACCTGCAATCCCAGCACTCTGGATGCTGGGGCAGGAGGATCACCTCAACTTCAAGGTCAGCCTAAACTCCATAGTAAGTCAAGGTCAACCTGAACTACATAAGGAGACCTTGAGAAGGAAGGAAGGAAGGAAGGAAGGAAGGAAGGAAGGAAGGAAGGAAGGAAGGAAGGAAGGAA
>PVIC010026806.1:0-24262 GCA_004025085.1 Thryonomys swinderianus
GCGGCTTGCCTGGACTCCATAGTGAGCTCAGGGCCAGCCTAAACTACAAAGCGAGACCCTGTCTCAAAAAAAAAAAAAAAAAAAAGTCTTGGATATACTATGATTAAAAATTACTTCTCATTTGTGTTTAGGGATTGTTTTGTTTTTCCACTACTGGGAATCGAACTCAGAACCTTGTGCTTGCCAGACGGGTGCAGTGGCACTAAGCTACACTGCTGGCCCAGTTCTTGTATTTTTGTCACTAAATCTGTTCACTTTATTCCTTCTTTGTCTCCTTCCATCCCACTCACCCAGTGGGAGCAGTCATGTTTGACCAAATGAGCCCTCCTTGTAGCCACAATTGATTGAGTGGGGGAGCTGCTCATTCAAGTTAAGCCAATCTGAATCTGATTTGGGGGAAGTGGAATTAACAGCAAACACACACAGTAGAATTGTAGTCTTGAATACAGAGTAGATCAATGAGAGAAGTACAGGTGATGGCCAGTTTTGTTCATGAAAACTGGGAAGGAGTAGAATGAAGCAGACTTCACTGGAAGTCATGGAAAGGCTTCCAAGGTTCTCCATGTTTCAGCTCTTCTTGTCCTTTCTGAAGCATGACTTTCTACTCTTGAATTCTTTAACAATATCTCATAATCTTTATTATCTATATTTTCTTTGGTGGAGAAAGCTCAAGTGAAGTTCTGTTTCTTGCCAATCAAAAATATCCTCATAAAGTGTGATCTTTCCCAGAGGGGAGTCTATTTGCTGTATCATTCATGATCTCCTATATAGGCTGGCCTAGAGGGCTGACATGTGTTTTGAGAATGAGGTATCTGGCACTTAAAGTGATCACTCTGAAGCCTCAGGTGAATCTGGTACATGAGAACAAGGGGCAGCCCCTTGAGCATTTCCCCAGTTTGCTCCGTGTCTGGTCTGGATGTCTCCAGCTTGCCGCAAAGGAGGGAAATCTCAGAGAAATCACACACCTCCCCCCCAGACTCGTTCTCTGGGTAAATGGACAAGTTTACTCTGCATGCCAGATTGAGACACTGTATTTTAAAATCCTGAAGTTCCCAAGACTGGAATCCTGAGTGGAAAATTGGACCCCCCAAGGTCCATGGCTGTTGGCCTTGAGTTAAGTGTCACCCTTTGTTCTTACCATGGGAAGTTCAATTTAGAGCAATTTGGAATGATTCCCTCCAGTCTCAGGGCATCATTAGGTATTTCAAGGCTGGTGGTTAGCTTGGTAAAAACCACTTCCCCATATTAGAAGATCACAGGGACTATTGAAAAGGCATCACAGAGCGTATGATTTTAAGCAAGTCGTAGTTTTCAGATTACCAGTATTTTCAGACGGTTTAAAAAGTGCTTGTATCTTATATATAAACACAATCTATGTAGTAAAGCTCACATTGACCTTGGAAAAAGCCTCTTTAATGCAGCATGGAAACATTGTGGTCTCCTTGGGTACTGTGGGTATTCAAGAACGTTTTCTTTTGTTTTACTTTATTTTATGTTATTTTATTCTTCTTAAAGTCAAGATGCAGACAAATCACTGTGAACCTTGGTGACCCTAGATTAGGGGCTAAAAACTCCTTAACTGATCTCTTAAGCCTTAGGCATGATGGGAAGAAGCTTTTTTTTTTAATGAAAGTTTATTGTTGGTTGGATCTCAAATGAGTATTTTATTTTAATCCAGTAACACCAGTGTTTTTTAGCCAGACAACTCAGGTATATGGAGTTTTCAGTTGCGAAGGTCTTGATACAATGAATGGGATATTATATAGTATCCACACAATGATAGTGAACTTGTGCACGTAATGGAGAGTCACCGCCACAAATAGGTCACATCAGCACTGAAATGCCAACTGCATCGGAACTACAAGTTGAGATATACATTTGTATGTATGTATGTATGTATGTATGTGTGTATGTATGTATTTAGCAGTGCTTGAAATGGAACCCAGGGGTCTATTGGAGGCAAGCATTCTACCACTGAGCTATAGCTCCAGCTGTAAATTTATGATTTACAAATGATTTCTGTTTTTCAAATTGGAACTAAATGAGATTTTCCTCGAAATACTTCTAAGTAGTAAGAGCCACTTTTAAAAAGACCTATATAGGGCTGGAGGGTTAGCTCAGTGGTTCTGGTGCCTGCCTTGCAAGCGCAAGGTCCTGAGTTCGATCCCCGGTAACCACATACAATGCCGGGCGTGGTGGCTCATGCCTGTAATCCCAGCACTCGAGAGGCAGAGACAGGAGGATTGCTGAGTTCCAGGCTTGCCTGGGCTACACAGTGAGCTCAGGGCCAGCCTGAACTACAAAGTGAGACCCTGTCTCAAAATAAATAAATAAATAAATAAATAAAATAAAAAAATAAAAAGACCTATATATACATTGAAACCTTTACCTGGGTTCATATAATAAAGCTCACACTGACTTTGGAGAAAGCTGCTTCAATGTGAAATAGATGTATTGGGGTTTCTTTGTATACCTTGGGCTATTCAGGAAATTTTTATTTTAATTTCTTTTTTTTTTTTTTGAGACAGGATCTTGTTTTGTAGTTCAGGGTGACCCTGAGCTCACTATGTAGCCCAGGCAAACCTTAAACTCAGCAAACCTCTTGCCTCTGCCTCCTGAGAGTTGGGATTACAGGCGTGAGCCACCACACTCAGCACTGTGGTATTCAGTACTGATTGCTAGTGGGCGTGAGTCACCATGCCTGATATTGTTGTATGAGGTTACTGGGGATCGAACCAGGGACCTTTGCTTGCTAGGCAGGTGCTGGAACCAGAGCTAAATCTCCGGCCCTTATTTTAATTTCTTATATGAGTAATATAGGGAGGGATTTTGTTGAAATTTTGAGAATTCTGATAGCACATTTATTTCTGAGTTTTTATTTTTATTAGTATGTTTGTTGTTCGTAAAGATTACATTACTTGGGGGCCGGAGATTTAGCTCAGTGGTTCTAGCACCTGCCTTGCAAGAACAAGGTCCTGAGTTCCATCCCCAGTAACCACATACAATGCTGGGCGTGGTGACTCACGCCCACCAGTCATCAATACCACATACCACAGTGCTGGCGTGGTGGCTCACGCCTGTAATCCCAGCACTCAGGAGGCAGAGACAGGAGGATTGCTGAGTTTGAGGCTTGCCTGGGCTACATAGTGAGCTCAGAGCCAGCCTGAACTACAAAGCGAGACCCTGTCTCAAAAAAAAAAAAAAAGATTACATTACTTGTGGGGAGTTGGCACATGAATGTGATACTTCTTAATTCTTTTATCATCCTGTCCGCCTCCTTGTCTCATCTCCTTCACCTCTTGATCCTCTTTCAATTTCAGAGAGATCTATTACTCTACTTCCTTTTATCTGTCTTTTATTTTGGTCTTTATTTGTATGTTGGGTTTCTTACAAAAGAGAAACTACATGATATTTAAGCTTGTGTATCTGATTTGTTTCACTTAACATTATGGTCTCAAGGTACATCCATTCTCCTACAAATGAATTCTTCCTTCTTTATGGTGGAGTAGTACTTAATTGGAATTCAGCAAAGAACCCATCATGTCCTGGGCTTTGCTTAGTTGGTAGATTTTTTAAATTGCTGCTTCAATTTCATTACTGTTGTTGCATTATTCAGGATTTTTATATCTTCATGGCTCAGTTTTGGTAGTCCATATATATATAAATCTGTCCATTTATTCTGAATTCTCCAATTTATTGATACACAAGTTTGCAAAAAAATTGCTAATAATTTTCACAGTGAGACCCTGTGGGGGGGAAAAAGCGTTTAATTCAAAGAAAACTCTGGTGAAGAATTATATATAGCTATTAATAGAATAAATACAAAATCATTTCTCCATCTGTGCATAGCATTTCTACCTCTATTGTGATTTTGCTGACACACAGGAGAGATTAATTCAGGCCCATAAAAATATAAGATGAAATTCTGGAATCTTGGTTTTGTTTTGTTTTTTTTTTTGAGACAGGGTCTCGCTTTGTAGTTCAGGCTGGCCCTGAGCTCACTATGTAGTCCAGGCAAACCCTGAACTCAGCAATCCTCCTGCCTCTGTCTCCCGAGTGCTGAGATTACAGGCGTGAGCCACCAAGCCCTGCACTGTGGTGTGTGGTACTGATTGCTGGTGGGTGTGAGTCACCACACCTAGTATTGTTGTATGAGGTTACCAGGGATCGGAATCAGGGACCTTGTGCTTGCTAGGCAGGTGCCAGAACTACTGAGCTAAATCTCCAGCCCAGGAATCTATTATTTTTGAATGGATCGGGATCTTATAGTTAATAAAATATGTAGTTGAAATGCTCAATATATGTCAATAATTAAGAAGCCATACTCTCAAAATATATGAAGATGTTTTAAATTCTGACAATTTGAGATCATAAAAGTTAGGTTCATAATTATCAGGAGGACTCAGAAGTACATATATAATTTTGGAAGATTTGTATTTGGTGATAGGTGAGATATTTTCTACCCTCAGAGTATAAAGTTCAGTAAAAGTGATTAGAAATTCATAGGAACTGAAAAATTATCTATGTGAGTGCAGATTTTTAAAAATATTTCTCCCTTTAGGTGAAAAGCTCATGGAGTCTTGATTACATTCCTAGAAGAAAGAAAATGTTGAACAAGTGTGATGAGTAAGATGTAATTGGAACAAAGCTTATCTTTGACTTTGTGCTCTTTCAGACTTACTCAGTGGGGGAGGTTTGTTGGATGAAAAGCTCTGACAGGTGTCAGGAATGTTCTAGTCAGGTAAGAAGTGGAAAGCCCTACCATCAACTTAAACCAAAACACATAGTCTTAATTTAGAAATAGAATTCCAGTCTAATGTACAATCAGTGCTTGAATGCACTGTTAAAAGTAAGACTTTTCAGCAGGGTTTGGTGCTACATGCCTGTAACCTCAGAGCTCTGGGAGATTGGTAGAGGAAAATCAGAAGTTTAAGGCCAGTGTGGGCAACTTAGCAACCTAGCAAGATTCTGTCTCAAAATAAAAGGACCGGGGATGTAGCGTGGCACAAAGCGCTTAGGTTTAATTCCCAGTACTGTGAGGGAAAAGAAGTATTTCCCCTTTTCTGCTTCACTCACAGCTTGCTTTGAGACAGTATGGTAGCTTTTTCTTTCTCATTCTCTACTTTCCAACTTTGAGCTTCTTCTGGGTTTAGCGCATCAGGCAGTGGGAGAGGAAGGGTAGAGTGAAGTTCTCATTCAGGGGTGCGGTTGGCCATGGTTTTGCACCCCCTGGGTCGGGAGGGTACTTAAAGGTGACTCTTGTCGGTGGGGTCTTCAGTTTCCTCTGAGACTCTCTCCATGTCAGTTCCGGAAGTGGTTTGCGCAGGTTCCTCCTCTAGCTACCACTCGCTTGTTTTAAGCAGTTTCCACTCCACAGACTTTGGAGTCCCACTTCCAACTCTTTCCCAGGTGGGGTGAGGTAGGACTGGGAGTCATGCAGGGCACCAGCGTCGGGGAAAGAATGCCTTCCACCCATTCTTTCCTGGCACTGGTCCCTCCGTGACTTCCTTGCAGGTTTTAGAGTCTGAAATTTCCATGTGGTCTGGACCCTTACTTTGGAAATTCCATATTTACAGGCCCTCTGGTAGTTCTGTTATAAATTCAAATTTGTAATTCTATTATCCTATAACTTAAATGTTTACTTATCTCCCAAGACAGGTCAATTCCTAGACCACTGACCTACGTCAAAATCCTTACCCTATATTAGAATTGATCAATCTCAGCACTATTAGTTAACACTTCGGACCAGATAATTCTTTGTTGTGGAAGACTGTCCTGGGCATTGCAGAATGTTTAGCAGCATTCTTGGCCTCTACCTACTCAGTGCTAATGTCACACAACATCCCTACCACCCCCTACCAGGGCTGACAGTAAAAATATCTCTAGACATGTTCCTCAGGGGAAGAATTGTCACTGGCTGAGACACACTGCCTTGGGCTTACAGGAACAGGTCTAAGGGCTACACGCATCACACCTATGACCCAGACTGGAACAACATCCCTAGCAACAACCACAGACCTCTACTTCCTAAACAAAGAACCCACTCTAGGAGGTCAAGTTGATTACTCAGGGTCCCAGACTCCTAAGAGAGGCAGGATTGGGATGAAGGGCTCCTGACCCTCACAGAGCACTCACTGTAATGCTGGGATAAATGATTATTAATTTTCAACAGCACTACTAATTTTAAAGTACCTATGCTTAGAATTTTCTGTGCCAAAAATAGAGCATGGAAAAACCTTATCTAATTAGTTAGTGAATAGCACTGAATTGAAATTGGACACTATAATTAATCAATGCTAAATTATAGTCAAATCCATTACCCTTGAGCAGATTATCTGTGTGACCCACTGTCCCCTTCTGACACGGCGTGCTGGGGGTCTGCAGATGCTGATTGGAGGGCTCTGGGAGGGGAGGGGCTGGAGCTGAGGGTAACCTGGGAACAGCAGCAAATCGTTTTTGTGTTATCAGTAGTTTGTTTTTATCTGTTTCACCACTCCTTTTTGAGAACAAAGCTAATTGAGAATTGACCGTAGCAAACTTTTATTAGAAAAGGCCAGAGATGGAAAAACACATCCAGAAAATAACAAAAATCATTCAATTGTCTCTTCTAACTATGGTCACAGGACTGAATGATTGAATTTCAGAGATGCTCACATTTTTTTGTTTTGCTTTATTTTTAACTAGAGGGCTCTAGAAGTTAAAAATTTTTTTAAAAATCACTGATCAAAACATATGGTTTCCATAGAACAAGGGGAAGTAAAGCTCAGCAGTTTGTCCTGAAGAGCACACTTCACTGCCGAGCTCTATTCGTGTGCCCGGGTGGAAGGGGTGGGGTCCTTATCGTCCAAGACCCCCTGCCAGCCCACACTGTGTCTGTACCCTGCCTCCCCAGTACACTGCCCACTCCCCGTGGGCCCCCTCTGCCAGCACTGCCCACGGCTCATGGTGTCCGTGGCTAGAAAGATAGAAATGACCAACAAGTCTTCTCTCCTGGTACTAATTTAAAAATTTCAATAATCAGAACTACTAGTAGGAAGTTCTTGAATCCCTACCTTGAGTCAGGCCCCATGCTCACACCTGTCCCTGCTTCACCTGTCTCCGCCCCCAAGGCAGGTGTCCCTGGGCCACAGTCATTCCATGGGAGGTGGTGGGCAAGTATCTTAGGTCTCCTGACACGTGGCCCCTTCTTAACCACTCCTCGGTCCTTGTCCCTCTCACTTAGAACACCCGGCTCTTCCACTCTCTCGGAGGTGTCCGGGAGTCCTGGCCCTTATGTTTGCAGCCATTACCGTCTACCTAGATTCTGAGCTTTTCTGCAAAGGGACAGAACTCACCCACTCTGCCCCAAAAGATGCCTTTTACTCCCCACCAGATTTCTCCGTCGCTCCCTGCTGCTTACTGGATGAAGTCTTAGTCTGACTTCTTTGAGCCTCTGTTCTCTTACCTGGGCGACCAGCTCGTGCCTATTTCCTTCCCTTTCGGGATCTTCTCTCCCGTCTGGAAAAGTGACAGGCTTGGTCCTCTCACTCCTGAAGACTTACTCAGCCACTGAGTCCCGAGGCTTATTTCTGTGTTATCTCTCACTTGATCCTCAATTTAGTGTTCAACCTGGTTAAATACTCAGTTTTTCTCTTTTCACTTCATATATGTTTTTCATGCAAATTTTATGGCTCCTAGAGGCTGAGGAATAGACTTCAGAGCAGTCTTAGTTCAGTACAATAATTACTTGTTGGTTTATTTGGCATCACTTTTCAAAATGAGGAAGTAACGCTGGGAAAGAAATAATATTCAGTGGAAATCTCTGAGCATTACTTGTATTATTAAGAGCAGCAGTACTCAGTCTCAAAAATTTGTTTTCCTAAAAGTATTCTAACGTCATCAGGGAGTGTGAGGGTCACACTCATTTTTAAACCAAAAAATGTTCAACTTTATTGTTATTTTTATTGTTTCATAATCTATATTGACATAATGTGTGTATATTATAGCAGTCTAGTTGATTATTTATGATTTGGAATTACAGTTATTAATTTGAGAAAAGCATTCATTCTGATCCTAAAATAGATGTTTCTGATACTCCTAGAGAATTAGAATTCCACTAATTTCTGAAAAGTAGCTTTGGATTTTTTACATTTCCTAGCAATAAACTACAATATAGTTTCTAAATCTTGCATTATAGTGGTATATTTTTTGTTAAAAGAAATTTTACAAAATGAATTCTAAAATAGTGTGATTTATTCATGCCAGGGATTATGTGTTAAAGTTTGTTTTTGATTCTGACAGAAACCATTCCACTGAAGAAAACTCATTTTTAAAGACGGTTGTGATTTAGATCTCAGGTGTCCCCCAAAAGCTGACGCGTTTGGAACCTGATTGGATCAGAGGGTGCTGTACTCATGAGCTGACCTGCTGTTAGGCGGTGGGGCCTGGTAAGACCCGGGGCACAGGGTGTGACCTGGAAGGCTCCCTCTTCCCCCGTGCGTCCTCTCTGCTCTCTCTATTCCTGCTCAGGACACGAATAATGTTTTCTCTGCCAGTCTCTTCCACTGCGCTGGTTTGTTGTTGCTGTTTTGTATCAGGGACTGAACTCAGGACTTTGCTTTTGCCAGGCAGGTATGGTGCTATTGAACTAATCAAATTGAGTATGAAATCATTCATTTGTTTATTCATCCATCTCCCACCCATGTGATCATCCATCTACTTAACCCATATTTAGTTAGTTCTTACCTACCAGGGATGTCTCTTGTGCTAGGGATTCATTGGCAAAGCCACAGTCCTTGCTGCCTGAAGTTTATGGTCGACCAAGAGAGGGGGGATGGGCAGGTAAATAGACAGAAATGAAATAAAGTAGTGAAAGGAGGCAATTAGAGGATTAGAGGTTCTGTTTTTAGGTGGGGTGGGGATCTGTTGGGAGGAGACTCCCTCCCTCCCTGGAGGGAGCCTGAAGGGTACAGAGATGAGAGCAGCTGGTGGGCCACATCCTGGGGGCAGAGGAAGTGGGAAAGGCCCACAGCAAGCAGAAGCTGGAAGGCCAGCAGTTGATGCAAGAGAAACTGGAAGGAAAGACTCAGAATACACTCTCAGAGCCCTACTATGCACACTTGATTCTGCACATGGAGCAGGAGGGATGGAGGCCCTCCCTGGCTGACAGCAAGGGAGGCCCAGTGCAAGAGCAGCACTGGCATCAGTGATAATGGTTGTGCTAGCTACCAGTGCCAGTGCTCGAGTTGTGACTCACTTTCGTGTGCTTCTGAGTTAACATTCGGTAAGGTAGGGCATTCATGTGCCCGGCTAAAGACACTCAGGCACACAAGGCTTCTAACAAACAGCAATGGTTCTCTGTCACCTGCCCTCCTCTTCTCTCTACTCTTTTTCTTCTGGGTCAACCACTTTCAACTCTCTCTTAACTGTTTTTTCTTATATTTGCCCCTTTACTTTAAAAAATGTGATCACAGCTGGTGTGGTGGCTCATGCCTGTAATCCCGGCACTCAGGAGGCAGAGGCAGGAGGATTGCTGAGTTCCAGGCTTGCCTGGGCTACACAGTGAGCTCAGGGCCAGCCTGAACTACAAAGCTAGACCCTGTCTCCAAAAAAAAAAAAGTTATCTGTTGATTTTGTGGTGTGTTAGGTAACAAGTTAGCTCTCTTACCTCCTTCCCTTACCCATATCCCTTAAACTGTATATAAATGCTTCTACAACAAAATGCCTTAGATGAGATAACTTCTAAACAACAGAAATATTATTTCTCACAGTTCCTCAGGCTGAGAAGTCCCAGACCAAGGAGGCACTGGTGTGTTGGATGTCTGGTGAAGGTCTTGTCCTTATCAGTGGCGCTGTTAGATGTTTGCAAGTGGATGAAGAGCGGCAGTGCGAGGAAGGGCCCAAGTTAGTCCTCCAGCCTCTTTGTAAGACAGTAATCCACTCACGAGAGTTCCAGCCTCGGGACTGAATCATTCCCCAGTGACTAACACGCCTCTCATGACCACCACAGTGGAGATGAAGTGTCACCTGAATTTTGGATGGGACACATTCAAACTATGGCATTTGTCATGGACTGCTCAGTCAAAAATATATATCGTCATTGTGTTATATAATTATTTACCCTCAAACTAGCTTTATTTTTTCTGAAGTATAAACATTTGCCCTTGTTTTTCCTTGCTTGATTCTAAGCACATGTCATTAAAGTTTCTCCAAAGTTGCCAACAGTCTACGTACAGTTTGTGCAGTTCCAAGCACCCGAGCCTTCCTGTGCTTCCCTGCACAGATTTCTGTCACCCATTTCTCCATCCTCCCTTGCATTTGGATTGGGGGCTCTTCAGGTCTGAGGAGGTCACACACCCCTGTCCTCAGGTTATATTCCCTCCTTACTGGGTCTCGAGTTTCTGGGTTGGTTCTCTTAGTTTATTGGAGGGCCTCTTCCAGGAGCTTCTTAGGAAGAGTTATGTGGGAAGCAAAGTTTTTGATTACTTGTGTGTCTAAAACTAACTTTATTCAAACCTCCTATTGCATACTGGGCTAAGTATGTAATTCTAGATGGAAAATAACTGTCCCTCAGAATTTTGACTGTATTTGTCTACATCTTCTGTCATATAGAATTCCTATACCATTCTGACTTCTCTCTTTTGATATGTAGTTTTTTCCTCTCTGAAATGTATTATATTTATTGTTCTCCCAGTGTTTTGAAATTTGACATTATCAGACCTTTTTGTCTCCTTTCAGAAGCACTGTAGAATAGTGTCCTAAAAAGAGTTGCAGAGTTTTCAAAATTTCTAAGGTAAAGAAAAAGAACAGGATGTTGTTAGAAATAAGGACTTGAAAGGAATCAGGAATTTTTTTAAGCACTTAAAATATTCAGGACCTTTTCACTTCTGTTAAAACAGTGGTTTTCACCTGGGGAAGAGTTTGCCATGCCAGGGTGACTTGGTGATATCTGGAATTGTAGTTCTGGGTGTTTGGACTGCAGGGAGCAGTCGATGCCATTGTCTGGCAGGTGCAGCCAAGGATGCTGATAGAAACCCTATGATGGATGCAGCAGAGCCCCCACAAGGAGTTGCCAGTCAGATGGTGTCATGGTGTCTCTGTTAGAAATGCCCCTGACCTTTCCTGTACCCTGCGGTCGTTTTCTCCTCCTGCATGTTTGGTTGTGTGTCTAGTAAGCGCGAGCTCCTGTGCCTGCTCTTACAGAACTGACCATCTCTTGAGATAGACCAGCTTGTCTTGTAACACCAGAGCCTTACATGTGTTAAGTAAGCACTCTGTCAGCCAGCCAGGCTTGCTTTTTTTTTTTTTTTTTTTTTGCTTTTTGGAGACAGGGTCTCGCTTTGTAGTTCAGGCTGGCCCTGAGCTCACTATGGTGCCCAGGTAAGCCGCCGCAAACTCAGCAATCCTCCCGTCTCTGCCTCCCGAGTGCTGGGATTACAGGCGTGAGCCACCACGCCCAGCATTATATGTGGTAACCGGGGATCGAACTCAGGTCCTTACGCTTGTGAGGCAGGCGCCGAAACCACTGAGCTAACCCTCCGGCCCAGGCTTGCTTTTTGTTTTTGATATATTTAGAGAGTCTAGGAAATAGACTATTTCCCCCCCTCTCAATTTTAGAATTGCAAAAAATAATTACTTCTCTAAAGCTTTGCTGTATTTTAGTCTTGTACTTGCACATTCCTACCGGTAGGGGGCACATCCAGGGGAATGGAGAGGCAGGATGGGCCGGGTAGAACAGGGATAGAAACACTGAACTTGGCCTGGCCTGCGATTCTGAGCCTTACAGAAAACAAGTGTCTGCACTCCTGCTCTGGAATCAGCTAGAATGCTGCCCAGCAATGCAGCTCGTAGGACGAGTCTCAGATAAAGGAATCAGAATCACGAGGGTATGACAAGCGATTTTGTATGTGTTGTTTGGGGTGCTAGAAATGGAGCCTAGGGCATCATACATGCTGACCACACAATCTACCACACAGCTACACCCAACCCATCCAAGCCTGGATTTTGGCACACTCCCAGCGATCTTTCACTCACCAGCACCTGAGACAGACCCTATACTGTTGTGAACTTGGCTATAAATAAATGGAAAGTGGTGGAAATTAGTGAGGGCAGTGTTTGAACACTAGAAATGAAGTAAAAGTATTAGCACTGACTTTAGACTGTCCGACTTGACTCCTAGCTTCACCATTTATTAGCTGTGTGTCATCGAGGAAGTGACTTAACCTCTCGGTGCCCCAGTTTATTCATCTGAAAAGTGAAAATAATACTATATTTTTCATATGATGGGTGTTGGGAGTCATATGAAATGCTTACACAGCCCGATATGTAGTTGTTGATCAATATTCCAGTCATAAAGAGACAAGATGCTTATCCTGAGAAGAAAATTCTCAGTCTACACTTCAGTGATTTTGCCAGCAGAAGACGGTGTCTTAAGTGCAGCAGCATTTCATTTTAACCTTGTCCTTGCTCAGAATGGTGAGGACTGGTCACTGGCTGTGTTCCCCGGACTTTCTCCACCCTGGGCCTGGTGCACATCCTTGAATACTACGCACACGCATGCACACATAGTCCCTCTCTCGCACGTGTGCATGTGCTGTCACACTCACACCCCTCAGCCTCCCACAGTGCCCACGCTGGTTTCTCCCCTTAGCTCCTGGCACCATTTGATCTTCTTTGTTCTGGAAAGCTCTTTTCCCACACCTCACTAAAGTGGGGAATATAGGTGCCCAAAACCTCCCTCTCGGTGGTGACAGGCAGGCAGAGCTGGCGCTAGAGAACTGGCAGAATCAGGGCTCTGTCTGGGGACGGCCGTGCTGGCGCTGGAGCACCCCCCTTGCTGTGGCTTCCAGCGCCGGTTTGGGGGTGACGTGGAGCTGGAGCACCCTCCCGCTGCAGGCCCTGCTCTCTCGCGCAGTCTGAAGAGCGCAGAGTCTAATCAGACCTGGCGCCGAGAGCCCTCTACGGGCTCTTCCAATCACAATGTTGTGATTAGTCACACTTCCTGCTTGGAAAACAGGCAGATATTAGAAAGGGAAATCCTAGCGTGAGGTTTGGATGGGATTTCAAATGGATCTTCTTTGCAAATAAGATTATAGGAATGGGAGGAAGGCGAGCGACCAATGGTTTCCTGTTGTCTGGGGCTTGTTGAGCACCGGGAGAAAGGAGGGGCAGATCTGACAGCAGCTCTGGCCCCCTGTGACCTCGTTAGCGGCTGGACTTTGCTGGTCAAGTGACTTTGCTGAGCGCTCAGACATGAGGCTCTCCGAGTCGTGGACAAGGATGTGGAAGGGTTTACATGGAAGAAGACTCAGGCGGGTTTGTGGCTGTCAGTAAAGATGGACTGACCATCTGCAGGGGGCAGCAAGGGAAATCTCTCTTACTTCAGTTTCCTCATCTGGAAACGGAGATGATGACATGGTTTATTATCGCAGGACTGTTATTAGTATTGTGGGAGTGAACACTAATAGCACATTTAAATCCGGACCGGGCTCACAAGCAGCCTTTAGGCCTCATGAGCCGCGTTCACACAAGAAGTTCGCGATACTGTAGGGCACAGAGTTTGTGGTGAGACTCCCTGAGGTATGGGGAGACTCATTGTTAGAGTCCGTGGCTTTGTATTACACTTTGAGGTTTAAAGGGGTGATTTCTTTATAGACACAACATTTTCTGGAAATACAAATGTACCTTTTGAAATTTAGTGCTGAGCGGTAGCTCAGGTCTCCTGCTGCAGCGGTGCTGATGAGCCGCACACTGAAAGAAAGCACAATGGCGTTTAATGCAGAGCCCACAAAGAGCCGTCTTTGCTTGAACTTTAAACTTTACAGAGGAACAAATAAAACACACAAGAGCAAAAGTTCCTTAGCTCTTCTGCCACCGACCGATGGGGTTAAGGGTCTCTTAGTTTTTCTTTGGACTTAAGGAGAATGTGTACTTCTGGATAACCTTTGTAAAGCTACTGGCTTCTCTCTACAGTTTTCGCCTAGGACTCTGGGGAAACAGATTCTAGCCACAGGAAGATGGTAAAACAGCACTGTGCAAGAGAAATCTCGTGTTTTGTTCACCCAGAAGTAAAATGGCAGCTGCTAGTGGAAAGCGATATTTTCATTATTAAAGAGGCAAATTAAAATCTCAAGAAAACAATGACATGAGCAGGTTGCAAAAGTTACTTGCTTTGATTAAAAGCACTAGTAAATGTGTCTTGGTCCTATAACTGCTTCATTTAGCACTTGACATATAATAGATTTTTTTCACAGTATAATATCTCCATTGAAATATAATTATTTTGCAGATTGCTCAACTGAATACTCTCATAAACATGCTGTTAGGGGGAGTCACCCCTGGTGATCATCAGGATATCATGACAGTGTGCACAACCGACGGACATGTGAGGGACGTGGCAGCAACACTTGGAGCAGAGAAGGTGATTTTTGCAAAGCAATTACCCTAATGCATTTTTAAAAGCATAAAATAAAGAATCATTTCATTTGCTGAAAAGATATTTTAGGTGCTTTGGTAGAGCAGTGACAGAATATTTTGATTGTCAGGGTTTTTTTTTCCCCCTTTAAAGATAATTACATTTACCAGTTAAAGAATTGCCATTTAAAAATAATATTTTGTCTAAATGTTTAAAGATGTCTATTAAAAATGTATACAGAGCATGACAGCGGCCTTTTCATGCTGTAATTCTAGTCAGTGGTCTGAAAACAATTAGGAAGAAAATGTACATTTATTCAGTGCTAGAGAGTCAAGAATCTGTAGAGTACATTACTGTTTAAGATAGTTCTATTTGTGCTCAGACAGCACCCCTGAGGTAGGCTCCGTGGCTATGTATGACTGTGTTTAGTTTCTCTAGTCACCTCTTCAGAGGGCACAGCCCCCAGTGGCCCTAGAAACACATTGTCTTTTGCTAAGAAGGGAGAGAAAATGGAGGAAAACCTTAATAGAGCAGCCAAATGGGACCTATCTATTTGGGGCCCTCCTCTGGTGGTGCATACATCAGTATGGCAATACTTGTTGCAATCCTGAAGTATTTGCTAACCTCTTAGTAAAAATGTCCCCCTGAGCCAGGCCACTCCCTGTGTAGCTCCCCACCCCCACCCCCACCCACTGGACCCACAACCCAGCAGCCAAAAGACACATGTCTGCCTGAGCAGGAGCTGACTTCTGTCCAGTGGGCAGGTGTCTGGGCCACAATGGCCCTCACGCCTGTTTGGACAGACCTTTGAGGTGAAGCTTGGGAACATTTAGAATGCTCAAAAGCAGCAGGCAGAGCTGATGTGTGTCATGGGGCAGTTGCCTGGTATAGGACTAAATGAAAGTGCACCCAACATTCCCGATGGTGCTGAGCTCAGGCCCGGGGGGTTCTGGGTACGGCAGCGGGCCCCAAGACTGCTCCTTGTGGTGATCCAGGACCTCCACCCACCGAAGCCTCTGGCTTGTGCCATAGGAAGGGGCACAGAGTCCTCTTAGGTTGGGAGAAAGGCGAAGACATGGATAAGTGTAAAACTGCACAGCCATAGCTGGTTTGAGCAGAGTCAAGGTTTGGTCCTGGACTGCTCTCCTCCAGAGCTCTGGAGAGAAGTCTGGCAGTGGCTGTGAGGAGCACTCTGCAGAGGCGCCATTGCCTGTAAGGTGCCCACAGCTCAGGCCTTCTTTTCCTGGACAGGGTGCGGTGGAAACCTAACAGGTCTCTCCACTTTCGGACTCACAGCCTCCCATTAGCCTGCCACGCCTCTGCTGGATTGTCTCTCAGACTCCAGGTCTGATCTTGTCCCTCCCAACCTGAAACGCTCTACCCCCTGTATCTTCCAGAGCAGGATTTCCCAAACCTTCCTAAGCTCGTGCCCCCATTTTATATATTTATTTATAAATTATATTAGGTACTATGGATAGGCATTGTACAAAAATAAACTTTAAAAGTATATGATTATTAATAAGCATCTTACTCTTCTTTTCCCATGCTCCTAATGGATTGTTTTGTGCACATTACCCTGGGAACCAGTACCCCGTTAATGTCCTGCCTGTCATCAGGGAGTCTGGCCGACAGGCTCATGGGAACGAGTGGCGCCGGGTGGGGATTGGGATTGTGCCCTAAGAAGCCCACAGGTGAGGCTGTGGTCTTTGACCTTCATAATACTTGTGTGCATTTTCCTTGGTTCTGAGATTTGACTTACAAAAATAATCCTTGCATTTTTGTTTCTAACTTTTAGAACTTTCTAAGTAAACACTGTCATTACCAAGCTAAGTGATAAATGTTTTCTGGCACTGCCTAACTTCCCTGAGAATAATCACTTAGATTTTGCAACACCCTTAATAAAGAATTAATTGAGTACATCTTTTTGACTACAGTAATTTATTTAGCATTAGGAATTTTGAGGACAGCAATTTTTATTTGTGCTTACGACAAAGTAATTAGTGACAGTCATTTTACTTCAAAGACGGGTTCTGGAAGAGGTTTTACTTTTTTGTAAAGGTATCATTTATTATGGGAGAGCCTGTGAGAGAGACTCTTTGTCCAGGACAATAGTCTTTTAGCCTTGTTAGTGTCTTATTCTAGATAAATGTGCCTAATTGTTACAGTTGCTAAACAGAACCCATCCTTCTGAGTGTGATCATTTAGCTGAGAGAAGGCATAATAGCAGTTGCATCTGAAATTTGCGGCAATTTTACATATTCTTTCTGCTGAGATTTTTTTCCCTGTTGCCAAAGGCGCTGAGGAAGCGCTGCTGTTTCCCCCATTGTCAAGGGCAGCTGTCTCTCCGTGCTGAGGCCTGCACCCAGCAGCCAGGCAGATGGTGGCTGGGAGCTGAGGCATGTCTTCTGCGAGTGGGACCCACTTTGTTGGCTTTGGGAAGCACAGCTGCCACACCGTTAGCTGGTGACAGCGCGGCGCCGCCGTCTGCATTTCAGACACGAGGCCCTTGTGTGGAGCCATGTGCTGGGAAAGGGTGCGTGGGGGTCTCCGGAGCATTGAATAAGCACTTGCATATTCAAACTGCCAGGGTTGTGTGAAAATATGGATTGCTATTAATTAGAATTTTGGATAGGAATCAGGCAGGAGGTGTGTTGCAAGAACTAGAGGAAACTGCTGTGCCAGAGCTGCATGCTAATGTATTCCCGATGGAGAGGCGAGCCCAGAGCCCAGCGCCTTGCAGTCTGCCTCTGTGGATCCTGTATGCTTCTCAGACCCGCTCCGATAAAGCTTTGGTAAAGCGCTCAGTAGCCTGGGAAGGTTTGCTCTCTGGAGGCGGAAGGCTTTCCTGGTCCTGGCAGCTGGGACTTGGCCCCGGAGGCGGAGACAGAAGGTGAAGGCTGGGCGGAGAAGCAGGGCTGTGGTTAAGGGTGTTTATCCCGGGGCCGACGGATCGAGCCCTCCAGCGTAGCTCTGGCTCTGCTCCTTCTGGTCCCCTCCCTTACATTTCGTCCAGGCTCTTCCAAAGTGGACATTCAGGTTTAAACCAGGGTTTAAAAAAGAGTGCTACTAATATAATTTGTGTACAATACAACTGACAGAAGTATTCAATTCAGTGATTTTTAGCATACTCACTGTAGTAAGTAGTGCACACTCTTTTTTTTTTTTTTTTTTTATGGAGGCAGGGCCCTGCTTTGTAGTTCAGGCTGGCCCTGAGCTCACTATGTAGCCCAGGCAAGCATCGAACTCAGCAATCCTCCTGCCTCTGCCTCCTGAGTGCTGGGATGACAGGCGTGAGCCACCACACCCGGCACTGTGGTATGTGGTATTGATGGCTGGTGGGTGTGAGTCATCACGCCCAGCATTGTATGTGGTTGTCAGGGATCTGAGGATCAAACTCGGGACCTTGCGCTTGCAAGGCAGGCGAGGCAGGCTCTGGAACCACTGAGCTAAATCTCCAGCCCTCAGGAATATATTATTACTTTTTGAGGATTTTTGTTAGTTCACCATTACTTTATTATTTTTAAAATTAACCCTAACAACTTCACTCTACCCATTTTCAATACTTCCCACCAACAAAAATGGATTTTTTATTTTTTTTTTGCTTTTTGAGACAGGGTCTCACGTTGTAGTTCAGGCTGGCCCTGAGCTCACTATAGTGCCCAGGCAAGCCGCCGTGAACTCAGCAATCCTCCTGTCTCTGCCTCCCGAGTGCTGGGATTACAGGCGTGAGCCACCACGTCCGGCATTCAAAAATGGATTTTTATAAGTGACACATAATTTCAAAGAATGTGGAACTGAAAAGAATTTCAGGAACAATATTATCAAAGCTACTCATACTATTAGTTGAAACTCCATCTCTAAACACCATAAAATTTAGGGGGTGAAAGGGTAAATAATTCAATTCATGGAACCACCCATTAAAACATTCTTTTCGTTAGCATGCAATAAAAATATCTGTCTTGGAGAATTCCATTATATTTCTGGAGTTTGTTCTTGATTTGATAAGGTCTAAAAAATATTCCTGTCTGCTCCCTGTGTTGGAGCTTTATTGTCAGTGACAACTGTGGGATTTGGCAGAAGATTCTGGAAATTCTGCCAGAATTGAGGCAAAAGATGAAGATGCAGGAAATGTCTTGGGGGTGGGGATGGAGCATCTTAAAGCTGTGGTGCAGACAGAATAGAGAAGAGGGAAACTCTGAAGGAACTGTTCCCAAGACATGGGAGAGGCTGGGTCAGAATTAAGAAAACCTGAGCATGACTACAGAGGAGGGACTTTAAGGGGACTGTCCAAGCACACACTTGTCCTCAGAAGATCTGACCTGAAGCAAGAGTGTGAGTCCCTGGAAGGCACCCATGCTTTCTCTACTGTGTGGCTTTCTTTCCTTGAGGGGCCGATGTGGGCCTTCTGCTGGCAGCACTGCATGGTAGTCATCAAGTGGAGATTATTTCTAATGTTCAGTGACATCTCATGAGTGTTGTCTCTGTCAGGAGGGTGTTCATCCCATCAAGCACCAGAAGTGATACCCACGGACATGACACAGCTCAATCTTGATGAACACGGAAGTCACCAAACTGGGGTCCAGACCTTCTGTTCACTCTTTCATACACAAACGACATGGCAAGGATTCATAGGACATGCACTCTCAGAGAATATGCTTTAGAATTCAGGTTCAGCTGTCAGTTTTTTTTTTTTTTACTTGAGGATAATTTAGTATGCTGAGACTGTTGTTATGTACAGAGATATACTAAGCAAGTCATTAGTATTATCAGATGGCGGGTTTTAAGTCAGTGTTAGGCTCCTGTGGTGGTGTGCCTAAATAGGATCAACTCAGCAAAGATTAAGTGAGCCCACAGCCTTTTTTGGCACATCTCTGTGGACAGCAAGGTGAGCTTTCTTTGTGTGAAACACCAGGCAATGATGCCTGTCCATATGCTAATAGGTATTTTTCGGTTTAACTGCAAAGATACTGATCCTGAGGAGGGGCATTAGTTCTTCAGCATGTTTTCCATAGTTTCTTGTAATGCATGTATTATATTCCAATAAGTAGATTGTTAATACTGGCTTTTGTAAGTACCTACTTAAAAGAAAAGTAGTATTCATAAAGAATACTGTGTAATGTTGCTGACTAATGTTTTATAATTGTTGACACAACACATAGGAGATAGAACAGATTGGCTACATGGTCTTAAATATTTGCATAGATGGCAAGTATGTGCATGCAGCATTCTTTAAATATTGGTTTTTGTATTTAGTATGAAAATTTCTCACTTGTTAAATTTCTGACTAAAATATCTAGTTAACTGAGCCAGTAATTCAGTTTGTGTTTTGGCTCAGGAAGTGGCACCTGCCTTTCAAATGACCACGTGACTGTTGTGGAAGTAGCTGACTTGTTTTCATTGGACTCACACTGACCTCAACCATACTCCGCAGCTCTGCCTTCTCGTGTGCTTGTGTAGGGTGTGCATGTGTTGTTAGCATGAGTGACGGAGAAGGAGACTGAGAAAGTCATGTCTCCCTCGGTGAAAGTTTCTGAATTGTTGTCAGAAGATTTCTGTCATTTTCTCGTTGTTTGCTTTTATTTTTAAAAAATAAGTTTTAGTGCTATATAGGGTCATGCCATTTTTGTTGCTGTTATGGAGCTACAAAAAATACCTAGCGATTCTGACAAGATGAAGAAGCCACAAGAATTTCATGAACACTTGGATATTTTCCCTAAGCACCTCTTCATTTCCCCCCTTTCCTCTCTTCTTCGTTCTTCCCTGGCACCTTTCTGCTCTTTGATAGAGCTGGTTCAAAGGCTGACAAATCACAAACTCTTTTGCTGTGGTTATGCTTCTGAAAAATTATAGCTGAAAATATCATGACTTGCACAAATTCATTCAATTTCTTTCAACTAAGATGAGACTTACAATTTTCAGTTCTTAGTTCAATTCCAACTGTTGAGACTCAAGCTGAAATGTGAACAACTTATAATTTTTTTCAAATAATAGTTTATGAAAAGAAGAAAAGTGAATGTATTCACATTTTTCTGTTGTGAGCCAGCCATCTGTATCTCTAGTCTGTCAAGTGGGTGTGAGATAGAGGCTAACTTTATTTGATACACATGTATTTTCTTTTATTTCTTCAGTGATATGTATTGGGTAAAATAACCATTTAATAAAATTAGCCATTATTAGGTATCCTGTATAGTAAATGCTTTGCTGCAACAATAGCAAACAGTTTTAATAACTACACAAATAATACAGGGTAGATTTAGAATTAATGGGGCGTATCACAGAGTGAGCTCAGAAGGCCTTTTGGTCATGGGTTCACATTTTTGAAAAATCCATTTTGACATTATCCTCAAATCAAGCTACCTGGAGAGGACTACATTAGCAAGACTAAACATTGAAAACACTCTGTTGTTTCTCTAACTCTGTTTCAGTATATATTTGTGTTTTAATATATTAAGCACCTTAAAACATGGACACGATATAACTGTCTCAGCATTTCCTGGAGGCCAGACAAACTTTCTCAGCCATTCTCTGTCCAAACATATAACATTCCTCTTTAGTCATGAGGAAGAAAGGAGTTGATGGCATGGCTTTCTTAGTCTCAGTGCTTACAAGGTGGCAAAGCTGAAGTGGGAACAAGGGCATGGTACCTTACCCCAGGTCATTCATTCCTTCATGTGCTTATTGAACAAAGATAGATGGAAGATAGCCAGACAGAGCCGAGAAGGAGGCTGAATTCTGCCATCTCCTGGGCACAGTGCTTTCTGGGTGAGTTCCAAATTTAAGTGGGAGCAACAGTGGTACTTGGCTCAAAGGATATAATAGGGACCAAAGGGGGTCATGTATTTCACAGTTAGCATCGGCCTGGTGTGAACCAAGAATGTAGTAGCAGTTGAAAGCTGTTACTGGTAGTATTACTTTATATTGTAATAAGTGGTGGGTGTTATGCTAAACCCCGTTTTGGATCCCCGTTGGATCCAAAAATAGATAAAACATGATGAGTTTTCTAAAGAGACAAAGGAATGATTGTAAATTCAGTATGATAGGAATGTAGCTGGCATTTGTGTTGGAAGAGCAGGGGCCACATCGAGAGGCAATGTTCAACCGCACTTTGAGTGTTGCATTAGCTTTCCTGTCACTGTGACAAAATACCAGAGGAAATCAATTTAAAGGAGGACAATTTATTTTGGCTCATGGATTCAGAGGTTTCTGCTCAGTTGCTTCTAGGCCCATGGTGAGGCAGAGCATCATGGTTGAAGGGCATGGCTGAGGAAAACTCTTCACCGTATACTGTCCAGAAAGCAAGGGAGGGAAGTGCTGACACCCCTAGTGATCTGCTTCCTCCAAGTAGGCCCATCTCTTGATAAGGCTGCATGTTAGGGACCAAGCTTTCAACCTGTGAACTTTTGAGGAACATTTCAGATCCAAACTATAACAGGTACAGAGAGCATTTCATGGATGTCAGAGAAAACCCACGTTCTTTTTTTTTTTTTTTTTCATCCAACACTAAATAGCTGGGAAACTTTTGGCAAATTGTTTGGTCACTCCTTGTCTCAGAGTCTCAGTTCCTTAATGTCCAAGTGAGAGAGCAGAATAAAACATTACAAAGATTTGCTGAACCAACTATATTGAACTGTATTGTGTTCTGGTGCTTTCCATGACATAAAGCTTCTGACCTTACTGATACATCCTTAGATGTATGACTACATCCTTAGATCTTGGGGGAGGGGGATCTACCATCTGTCAGTGTCTAATAATTAAGCTAATTTCCAATTTTAATGATCCTTGAGCAAAAATATCTTATATACACTTATTTTGAAAGTCAGTTGTCTTCTTGGTGGATCTTGCTCTATGGTATTTTGGCAGTAGTGGACCTAGAATGAGGCTCCTCTTGGGAGTTTCATTAATATCTGCAGTGTCTTCTATTGGTGACTTCTCAGCCATTTTTTTTATGAATCTAAAGATGTTAGGGAAGCACAAGGTATGTTGAACCATGTGTTTGTGTCATCCTATAGAGTTAGGGATTAATAACAACTGCATGAATATCCATTTCCTTATCTGTAAACTAGGAAGAGATTTGATTTTAGTATGTTCCAAAAATCCTTTGCTATATACTGAAGGAAAAATTAAAATAAATGGAGTCATTAATCTATGTTCCATGGCAAATATCTTACCTCTGCCCAGCCTGATATATCACTTCTGATATATCCCTTCTGCTATGTTTTCATCCATGTTTTATTCTTGGGCATGTCTGGGACAGAAGGTGTCAGGACGTAAGGCCTTCTCTGATGGGTTCTGTCCTCCTCCCCTAAAGATGTCAGGACCAAATATATATCATAAATAATAAGATATTAGATTGTTCAAGCTGAATGGAAAGTACAAAATAGTTCTTATAAATCATTTGCTTTGCTTTACAGAAAGTTTTTTTTCATAATGCTAAAATAATGCAATATTAAAAACATCATCCTTAGAAAGGGTTCTGGAGGACTATTCATAATAGCAAACCAAAAAATACTTTGCCAGTTTTCATCTAGTACCTGGAGAGCTGTGCAAACACAACAATACTGCCCTCCACCACCTCCACCAAGCTGGCTATTGTGAAACAGCCCGGAAGCACAAAGATCTTCAAATCTTTATGTGGTGCCACCTACTGGGAGACTCGAAGAGTAGAGCCTCTCTCACCCATAGGCACAAGGGAAATAAGCTTGAAGCAATGATTTTATCATTTAAAAAATATTAGAATACAGAAATAGAAATTCCACTTAAATAAGAGGTCTGTACAGCATTTTTAATGATACTGTTTTATGTTGTTGAAGAGATTTGTTTCTCTTCTCTCCATTTGGCTTATTTCTGTAGTGAGAGAAATGGATGGTCCTGTAACCAACATGTCACATGCTTGTTCATTTGAGCTGAAAAATACAGTTATTGGCCGGAGACTTAGCTCAGTGGTTCCAGTGCCTGCCTAGCAAGTGCAAGGTCCTGAGTTCAGATCCCTGGTAACCATATACAACAATACTGGTGACTCACACCCACCAGCAATTAGTGCCACATACCACACACCACACACAAAAAAGTTCACTGTGAAGGTTTAAGTTGTAAAGTAAATTTATCTTGACAATTTTAATACATTTGCTGTTACAAAATCCTGAATATTAAGTAATGTGTTAAAATGACTAAACCATTCTGTTAGGCACAAAGCAAAGACTTTGTAGTGAACATTCATTGTAAGCACAGAAACAATTCTTAATGTGAAATGAGCTTTTATGTTGAACACATATTTTGCAATACTTTGTTCAAACTTTTAACCAATACAAAGATAGTTCTTGTTTTATTTTGGCTAAGAAGAAATTAAGGTTATTAGTTCTTTTTCTAATAGACTTTTTCTTTTTTTTTGATACAGGGTCTCACTTTGTAGTTCAGGCTGGCTCTGAGATCACTGTGTAGCCCAGGCAAGTCTCAAACTCACAACAATCCTCCTGCCTCTGCCTCCTGAGTGCTGCGATTGCAGGCATGAGCCACCATGCCCAGCACTGTGGTATGTGGTACTGATTGCTGGTGGGAAAGAGTCACCACACCCAGTATTGTTGTTTGTGGTTACCGGGTATTGAACCAGGGATCTTGCACTTGCTAGGCAGGCACTGGAACCACTGAGCTAAATCTCTGGTCCCTTTAATAGTTTTTTTTTTTTTTTTTGAGACAGGGTCTCGCTTTGCGGTTCAGGCTGGCCCTCAGCTCACTATGTAGCCCTGGCAAGTCTCAAACTCTGCAGTACTCCTGTCTCTGCCTGCCGAGTGCTGGGATGACAGGCGTGAGCCACCACACCCAGCACTGTGGTATGTGGTATTGATTGCTGGTGGACGTGAGTTACCACGCCCA
>PVIC010026807.1:0-24290 GCA_004025085.1 Thryonomys swinderianus
TATGTGGTAACCGGGGATCGAACTCAGGTCCTTGCGCTTGCAAGGCAGGTGCCGGAACCACTGAGCTAACCCTCCAGCCCTCACACCTCTTTTGATATGTATTAGAAAAATCCTAAATAAGCCTAGGCAACTTAGCAATTTAACAAGACACTGTCTCAAGATTAAAATAAAAAAGATGTCAATTTAAAGAAAAATATGAAGAAATAATAAACTAAGCAAGATTCTTTAAGTGTCAAAAATAGTCAGATGTGGTGATACATACCTGTAATCCCAGCACATGAGAGGCTGAGGCAGGAGGATCTCTGTGAGTTTGAGCCCAGTTTGGACTACATAGTGCATTCAAGGCCATCCTGAAAAGCATAGTGAGAACCTGTTTCAAAAACAAAACAACAACTAAATAAGAGTGTCCAAGTTATGAATGAACCCTTTTCTTCCTTCCCCCACAGAGGCAGGTGAAACTTCTAGATATAGGAAGCTAGAGACATCAGATTTGGAAGAAAAAATAAGAACATCTCTTAAGGCATGATCTAGATAATTGGGGGAAAGTTGAATGTAGGCCTTGGATTAGATGATATTATGGATTCAGTGGAGTGTGGGAGTGGGAGAATGTCCTAATTCTGAGAAGAGAGATGTCAGTGGCTCATGTGTGACTGTGTAGCAGTCTGCTTGAACGTGGTGTGGGAACTGTTTCCATACCAATAAACATTTTTACATATAGTTACATGCTGCATGACCATGTTCTAATCAGCAGTGGACTGAATGTATAATGATGGCTGTTACCTGGGGACCCTGTAGCCATCTTGGGTGTATAAGTGGGCTCTAGGACCTGTGCACAGGGGTAAAATGCTTAATGATGTGTTTCTCAGCACCTGTCCTAGCATTAGGCAATGCATGGTGCTATGTATGTACACGTGTGTAGAGAAAGCACACAAGAAAGTGCACACAAATTGGCAGCGTGTTTGTAGTTGGTAGCTATTGTGTGCTGTGTCCACTACACTGTGCTTCCAGGTACCTTGTGTGGCACAAGAATGGCTAACATTTTAGATCCTTTGTGCTGTGGAGCTTCCCTTCAAGTCCTTTTGAGGTCCTTGCTGACTTTTCATTTCTGGGACATATCTTTAATAATACATTATACTTTGATAAGAAAAAATTGTGACCTAAGAAAAATCATTCAGTCACACATCACTAATGTAATGTAAGTTGGTTAGAAAATATGATATGAGATCAAAAAATTCAGTTTTTCAAGTTACATAAAATGAGATGACTAAATTAAATATTTTGTTTGAATCGGTGAGGCAGAATTCATTCAGTAGCGGTATTTGCAGACACCAGTTAAGAAACTTACTCAATAGAAAATGACCTGGTGCAGGCCCTGAGGCCATCAGTTAACACTAGAATATTAATGATGCAGTGTAGGATTGTGGAGCTACCTGGGATCTCTTTATTTCCAGGAGGGAAACTGAAAATTATCTTGCTGCGTGCCACCTGCAAGCTGTAATTACGGCGCTTTTGAGGCAGGTGGTAGGGAGCAGTTGTGGATGTAATCAGTGTTCCTCCTGGGGGGCCAAAGTGAGGGGTGCTTTTGGAGCCTGGGGAGGAGGCTGTCACTGCAGAATCCAACACAGGGAACCTTTGTTGAAGGTGGAGACAGAGAGTGGAGGTGGCTGAGAAGTTATGACCTGGAGAATGTGATGTTTCATGAGGACACTACTCATGGTGCCACTATGGGCCAGCACCCACGCCTGGAGTGGGTGTCAGTGTCAGCCTCCCTGCCCTCCCATACTGTGGACAGTGCAGTGCCTGGACCGCACACTTGGAATCTCAGTGACTCTGTGGCTTATAGCATCCCTAACCAGCCAGTGTGAGTACCTGGGTGTGTTTGCCCCTTCTCCTCCCCTTGCCTGCTGTGTGAGGCTGTGCGATCAGAGGCACCAGGGCCTCTTCGGGAAGGAGGGACCATGGGTGTGGATGCTGACACCCAGGCTGGATTCTGGCTGTGTTACCTCATGTCTTTGGATAAAATGATAATGATGTCAGTGCTGGCAGAGGTTAGACCTCTGCACTGGGTCTCACCTGTGAAGATAGCACACTCTGGATGCACTTGGTTGCTGTTGGTCGGTCTAAGGGGATGATGCAAGAAATTAGTAACTTCAGCAGCACAGAAGATGCTAGAAAAGTGTTACATAGTGGTACTTAGGTTGAATTGTATTGGTAAAACATGAGCTAATACATTGTATTCAACTATAATCATACATGGTCAAGGACAGAAATCCACACTACACTTTTTTTTTTTTTTTGAGATAGGGTCTCATTTTGTAGTTCAAGCTGGCCCTGAGCTTACTATGTAGCCCAGGTAACCCTTGAACTCAGAATCCTCCTACCTGTGCCTCCCGAGTGCTGGGATTACCGGCATGAGCTACCACACCTGGCATTGCGGTATGTGGTACTGATTGCTGACAAGCGTATCACCACACCTAGCGTTATTGTATGTGGTTACTGGGGATTGAACTCAGGACCTTGTGCTTGCTAGGCAGGCGCTGGAACCACTGAGCTAACCCCCCCATCCTACACTATTTCTTAAAACCAGGAAGCTTGCAGGACTCCTTTTCAGCATGGTTTGATCTTAGCCCTGCAGTGAGGTGGTCACTGCCCCATCTTCCAGGCTGCAGTCCAGAGTTGCTGTGCCCTCCTCACCCCTCCTGCCAGACTTAGCTGCCCCAGCACAGAAGTGCACCTGGGGTCCAGCAGGAGGCACAGGAGAGACTGAGTGGCCAGCTCAGTGCCATGCCTACCCAGGAGCTAGGTCCAAAGAGGCTCTGTGAATGGCGGGGGATACAGATTCCTGTACTGGCTTCCAAAGCTCTTGAGGTGAGAGCTTTTCTCACCCATCACACGGCCTCACAGATCTACCAATTTTCATTATAAACCAGGCGTTCTGTTCTTTTTCTTGCCTAGAAATTGTTGATAAAACTGTCCCGTTTAGTTGGAACATTGCAAAAGTTATACAGGAAAAATAAACAAGCCCAGGACTTGGATAAATGTGAGATGGAGGAACATCAAAGCCTGGCTAGCCACCAAGCTCAGCCTCCACCGGGACCCTTCGTGTCCGCTGACAGGTCCGCAGATTTGGAGCTCAAGTCAAGGCTTGTCTGGCTATAGGAAGCAGAAGCAAACTAGTTCACAAACCAACCCTGGTGGCTCTGGGCAGCATCTGTTTGGGGAGGCAGGGATGGCCTTGGCCCAAGCTGGAGGGGTGGCCATCCAGCCCAGGCAGCTATAGTGGCGTTATCTGCCACCTGCCTCAGCTGAGGCCTTTGCCACCTGCCTGCCCCTCTGCCAGCCAACACACACCCACTCTGGCCCTCTGGTTGCCTGGATACAGGCTCCCAGCTTTCTTCTCCGGGCCTGGCTTTGGATCCTGTAGTCCCAATTCATGGAGGTCACAGGTCTTTGTCCACTTTCTGAGTCAGCCACTCTCTGGATGGCCCCATGTGGTCCCCTTCATTGTACCTGACTTTGGCAATGGATGGGACTCTCTGCCTCTACTGGCCTGGCAGTAATCTGAGGCCTGTATCAGGGGTTGACCTAACTGTTACCTTTATTTCAGTATTTTAATAGATAACTTTTATTATAAAATGTTTATCATGAAATAAACTTTCTTGTTCTAATTTTTTTTTTTTTTGAGATAGGGTCTCGCTTTGTAGTTCAGGCTGACCCTGAGCTCACTATGTAGCCCAGACAAGCGTCAAACTCAGCAATCCGCTTGTCTCTGCCTCCGGAGTGCTGGGATTACAGGCGTGTGCCACCACGCCTGGCTCTTGTTCTAATTTTGAAAAATAACAAAAATAATAGAACTTGCCCATGACCCCACTTCCTCTTAATGACAACAGCTAATACTCAGGTAGCTTTTGGTTGGTGCCAGCTGCTGCTCTGCAGACCTCAGACACACACAGAGCAGACAGTATGCGGAGGGGTGTGGGATCTTACAGGCCTGCCTGCTTCTGGGACAGAAGTTGGGGCTGTGGTAGCAGTGGTGGGGACTATGTGAAGGGATGCCCAGGCTTGCAGGGCTGCTGCCTCCCTCAGTCCTTCGGGGGCCTGTTGTGTATACGTGGGTACTTGCCCTATGTTCCCAGGGTGAAATGAAGTCAGGTAGAGTGGCATCCTGGCTGTCTACCCCAGGGTGCTCCAGCAGAGCCAGCAGGATGGGGCTGAGCCTGCTGCCCAATGAGAGCCTGTAATTCTTCCATGTACACCTATACTCACAGTCTGGCTTGCAGGTCTCTGTGTTGGGGCTGCTGGAAGCATTAGAATTAATGAGTAAACTGCACGGTGGCTCATGCCTGTAATCCCAGCACTTGGCAGGTAGAGGCAGGAGGATTGCTGAGTTTGAGGCCTGCCTGAGTTACATAGTGAGCTCAGGTCCAGCCTGAACTACAAAGTGAGACCCTGTCTCAAAAAAAAAAAAAAAAAAAAAAGAATTAATGAGTCAGTGAGTCTAGGAGTGAGGGGTGGTGAGACTCTCCCATCCCTCTTGCCCAAGCACATGAAAAAAGTGTCACCTCCACTGTGATCTTCTGCAGCACTGCAAAGTTCACTGCCCTGGGGCAGGCTGCAGGGGCACCGGCAGCATGGAGGCAGTGGGCTGGGGTACATGCAGAAACTGAGGCAGACACTGTTGATCCTCCCATTTGGTGAACACTGGGGATTCCAGGTTCTGAGCCCAGAACTGTGCACACTTTTCTGCTGTTCCCAGCCACCCTCTCAGGTATGTTCAGCACCCAGTTCTGCAGAGGAAACAGGTCTGCAGGGAATGGGGAGCCCAGGGCCCCTTGGCAGGTCATTGAGGAGCTGAGTTGGAATCCACATGCAAGTAACCAGGCAGAGGCTTGGTGTGAGAGACCACAGCTCACACGGGGTTCCTTTTCTTAATGTCTCGAGCCTGTTTGCAGCGACAGCACACTGAGGCATCTTCCTCATGGTTTAAGGAAGCAGAATGCAGATGGGAAAAAATGAAGGGAGAAAGGACAAACCACAACAGCTTCATGTACAGACCTCTCCAGTTGGCTCCAGCCCCAAGTAGCATAGATTGTAAGAACTGCTCCGGAAACAGCTGGTAACAGGACACCGTACTTTGAGCCTGTCTTTCTTCATCGTTGCCAGAAAAATAATCAGCTCTATATCTTAAGTGCTTGATAGAGTGGCCCAGACACCAGCTGTAACTTAAAACAGTTTTTGTTTGAGTTGCCTTTTAAACAAACAGATGCGGCCTACTCCGTGGGCTGGGCCCAGCATGCATGTCTTCTTATGGGCTCCTTGAGCCGCTCTGGCCTTTCTTTCCATCTGCGTTCCAGTCTTGCTTGGACATGTTTTTCAAGGCTCGTCCTGGTGTGTGTGCAGGGTTGGGGTGTGGTGCTTAAGAGCACCTCTGCCCTGAGCTCTCTTTGTCTGTCTTTTCAGGGTATGCACATGGGCCAGGCTCTGTGCTAGCATGCAGGTGCCACACAGGAAGTGAGCTCAGAGTCTGCTCCACTCACAGGAAACCATCCTCAACCCCTGTGTATTGAGTATTTTATAAAACCTTTAAAACATGTTTATTATGCTACTTTCTGCCTTCAGTTTGGTATTGCATAGTGCTCGTGAGATTCAGTCTGCAGAAGGCAGGAGGAGTCTCCCCTCCTGCTGCTCCTCCCTACGCGCAGGCTGCTCCAGCACAGTGCACGCTGCAGCTGAGGCGCGTGTGTGCAGGGCTGTGCGAGGTCTGCTGGAGGAGTGCCCGCACATTTGGGGAGATGGAGGCCGAGTTCTCCTCACGGCCCATACCACACCCAGGCCCAGTTGCTTCATGCTGGCCGCATGCTGCAGTGCGGTGCCATCTCCTGCCCAACCACTGTCCACTCTTGCTGGACAGTGGCAGCCGTTGAGGGACATTAGAAAGCACACATCAGGTCATTCACTCCCTCACTTTCACAAACTGTGATGGGCTCTTTCTCTAGACTGTTGGCCGCACCCTCCCTGCCCCCTGCATTCCACCATGCTGTTCTCCTCTGTTCCCATGGTTCCTCCACTTAGAGCACTCCTGACTTTGGGCTCCCCAGGGAACCCTCCTGACCATCCTTGCTAGAACACTGTCGCCTTGTCACACCACCATTCTGTGCCATGATGGTGCTCAGTCATTTGAGGGCTACTGATACAATAACGGAGCACTGTGACTCGGGACCACCTACCCTGCGCGCTTTACTGTGGCAGCATGTCTTTCCAATAGGGCTGTGCCAGGGGTGAAGCTGAAGGTGCCCAGGAAGTGGCAGAGCTGAGACCTGGACCCAGATGCTCCACAGTTGCTGTTCGTGGTTGAATGAGTTAGGTGCTCCTGTGTCTCTCAGGCAGGGCAGAGAGGAGTAATAGCCATTAGGAGACGCGTGGTCCTGTCCCTAGTGCCCAAGCTCCAGCAGGTATAGAGAAGGTAAAGTGTTCCACCTGTCACGTGTGAAGGCTTCTCAGAGACAGTGGCAGACTGAGCAAGTAACACAGCGAGCTGCATGTCTACTGCAGATGGGCAGCTGTGGGGACTGCTGGCCCTCAAGTCTGAGGGCTTCCTAAGTGCAGAGGGTGCCCTGTGCAATTCCCAAGGGAGTCGTAATGCCCCTGAAGTCCTTGCCCTGGACGTCTACACCTATCTGGCATCATGGGGACAAACCGCCCCAGCAGGTGCCCGAATGTGGGCTGAGAGACAGAGCAGGAGGAAGGTTTACTTTCCCAGGATGCCCTGCAGCAGGCCGGGCATCGGTCTGTGTCTCCTTGGGGTGCTGTGTGTGCTTTGTATGCCACATTTTGTGTCACCCTGTGACTGGGTGGTGCCAGTCATGATCCGTGGCCCCAGGTGAGGATGTTGGCAGCATCTAGGATGAAACCTGGGTCTTTTTGACACAGAGGCAGCACAACTGCTACAGCTCTGTGTTCACCAACAAGCCTTCTAATTTCCTCCAGCAGACTCAGTCCCATGGGTGCCTTCACAATGAGCGTATCCTCACGTGCGTATCACATGGGACCTGCATGGGATGCTGGGAAAGGTGAAGGGTCACTACAGGGGCATGAGCAGTGAGGCCCAGGAGCAGAAAGGAGTGTTCTTGGGCGGAGCCCATGGAGGAAGTGGATTTTAGCGTGTGTGGGAGTGGAAGCCAGTGTACATGGGATCTGGACCGCAGGTGTGAGAGGTCGCTTCAGGTCCTGGGAACAGGGACTGGGAGATTCTCCTCCATCAGGGCAGGGCTGAACTGTTCACATTGGGAGGAGAGCTGAGAAAAGTTCTCCAACTCTTAGCGGGCAGAGTTCCTCGTTGTGCCTTACCACAGCCCTAATCACACCACAGAGCACTGAGCAGTCACACAGGGGGACCCTTAGGAGGAACTAGTGAACAGTCACAAGGCTGAGAGGAGACTGTCACAGGGAGGAGAGACACAACGGGGTAAGTTTGTAGCCTAATAATGGTAGAATAATCTGAAAGAGACTTTATAATAAGACTGTTTGAAATAAAAAGGAAGGAATAGCTGGGCGTGGTGGCTCACGCCTGTAATCCCAGCACTTGGGAGGCAGAGGTAGGAGGACTGCTGAGTTTAAGGCTTGCCTGGGCTACATAGTGAGCTCAGAGCTAGCCTGAACTACAAAGCAAGACCCTGTCTCAAAAAAAAAAAAAAAAAGAAAAGAAAAAGAAGGAATAGAAGCCATAGCAAGATTAAAACAGGAGAAAAGAATAGATAACTTTGAAAAATAATCAAAAACATTCTAAATGTACTTTCAGATTAACTATCTCAGTACTTCATGGGAACTAGTGTAGGTAGTTTTATAATTTTTTTGTTTTCTTTTCTGACCACAAGATTAATATGTATTGAAAATCTAGAAAACAGAGGATGTGTATGGTGAAGAAATAAGAATAATCTGTAGAGGTGGGGGGTATGGCTTAGGGGTAGAGCCCTTGCCTGGTTTCTGTTTGGCTCCCAGCCCGGGGAGGGGGACAGCTCTGAACCTGTTACCTAGGATAACATTGTTTGTTTGTTTGTATTGGGGATCAAACTCAGGACCTTCCACTTTCAGCATTGTGGTATGTGGTGTTGATTGTTGGTGGGCGTGTCTCCACACCCAGCATTATATGTGGTTACTGGGGATCGAACTCAGGACCTTGCGCTTGCGAGGCAGGTGCTGGAACCACTGAGGTAACCCTCCGGCCCAGGGGACCTTCCACTTTTGAGGGAAGCCCTGGAACAATTGAGCTAAATCCCTGGCCCTATTTTGAATATTTTCTAATAGAGATTCTACTGTATATAAAATTTTAGGCCCTGATTTAAAACAACTTTTGAACCATAAGGCTTATTCTGCATCACAATGAAATATCCTTTGAAACATATTTAAAGGCTCTGTACCATCCCATTGTTTCTTGCTCGCTGTATTTATCTGCTCCTTGATGATCACAGGCTTTGTACACAGTATTGTCCTTATAGTACAAGGGTCGTTTGTTTGTATTTGGATTATTTTTCAGGGCTGATTACCAGAGATGAGATAGTTGGTTGGTGGGTGTGGACTTACACTTCATGGGGAAGGGAACAAGGCTACATGAACATTTTTTAACCTTATCATTATATAGTAAAGAACTTGGCCTGTACCCTGGGTTCCTGGGATGGATGGGGCTTCTGAAGCCCTAGCGATTTTCTGCATGATAGAAGTGTCTGTGGTTCTTGGTGGCACTTGGACTACTCAGGGGAGGAACCAGTTATACTTGAAAAGACCAATGATATGATTAGAGAGTTGATAGCAGCCTGGGCTTAAGACCTGTGGGGAGGTGGGGTATTGAGAGTTGAGATCCGTCTCTTGATCCATCCTACCTTGGTGAAACTCTGGAAAAACTCTGAAAAGAGACTTGGAAAACTTCCTGACTGGTGAACACATGTGTGGCAAGTGCTGTATGCCTTGTGGGAGGCCCGGGCATTTTACATCCAGAACCCTCCAGACCTTGTCCAGGTGTGTCTGGTTTCCTTGGTCCTCATTTGGACCCTGGTGATGAAACTTGAGGCCCCTAGATTTATAGCCAGCTAGTCAGAACTGTGGTGGCCCGGGGACCTTGGAACTTGTGTCTGAGGTGAGAGGGGTCTTGTTGGGGACCGAATCCTTAACATGTGGCACTAACTCGAGGTGATTAACGTCAAGATTGATTGTACATAATTTGTGTTACATGTTAGCGTTTGTACTTTAAAGAGTGAAAGATTAAGTGACTGTGCTCTCTCTGAGTCTCAGCATCCTTGTTTATGAAATAGTTTGACAACACCACCACTACAAGTCTCATGACAGTCTTCATACAGTGCTTAGCCTGGCTCCTAACCCTAGAAAGCACTCACAAAGTATCATGTCCATGCTTGTATGCAAAAATTAGCTAGAAAAAAGGGAAGAAATCGTTTGAAATGATATTAAAGATGGCACAGTAGGATTATATGTTGCATTTAGAAAATGGCATTATTTTGAAAGATTGGTTTGTCTCCTTTTCATTAGTATACATTACATTTGACCTTTTGTCATGTTCTACTTTCAAGAAATGTTTTCTGGGCCGGAGATTTAGCTCAGTGGTTCCGGCACCTGCCTCGCAAGTGCAAGGTCCTGAGTTTGATCCCGGTAACCACAAACAATGCTGGGTATAGTGACTCACGCCCACCAGCAATCAATACCACATACCACAGTGCCGGGCGTGGTGGCTTACGCCTGTAATCCCAGCACTCAGGAGGCAGAGGCAGGAGGATTGCTGAGTTCAAGGCTTGCCTGGGCTACATAGTGAGCTCAGGGCCAGCCTGAACTACAATGTGAGACCCTGTCTCAAAAAGCAAAAAAAAAAAAAAAAAAAAAAAAAAGAAAGAAATGTTTTCTTTGTCTACCTGTGGTCTACCTAGTTTGTTATTTTCTATATGATTTTTCTTTCTCTTACTTTTGGAAATTTGTGCAGATTTATGTTTGTTCTACATCTTATTGTTAACTATGGTTCTATCAGCAGTTAGGACTCCTGAGTCTGAATTATACCTGGCTATGCCTGGGTTTCTCCAGCTGCTGATGAGCATGAAGAGCTACTCTGCAGCACCTCTTTTCCTGTTTTTGATTCTGCCTCAGGGTTTTTTCTTAGCTTTAGTGGAATAATTTTTATAACATGTATCTCTTTTTTCAAGAATCATAAAAAATGTAATTGGTAGGTAACAGGTGCCTCATTTTAATGAGCGAAAAAGCATCTCAATCCTTTGAACTAGTGCCCACATGCTTGGATCTCCGTGGTTACACTGGGCTCTTTTGCACACACGTCCTCTTCCCCACATGCCCACATAGATTCCCCTCAGCCGTGATCTGCCTCTGTGAGCTCCTCATGCCCCCCCCAGAGTGACATTCCTCTTCTCAGTAGGCCACTCTCACTGTCACTAATGTTGTCTGCTTGCTTTATCTATCTCTTCTCCCAATATTTTCTTTCTTTTTACATTTACAGGCATATTTTACAATAAACAACATCTGTAGTCATTTACCCTTGAATGCTCATATATTCATCTCTCTAAAAACAGATATTTTCTTGACTAGAACAGTGTTGGTATCACAGCTAATAATAATTGTCTACTATTTGAAACCCCATTTGTATTCAGAATTTTCTTAAAATGTTGTGGAAATGCTCCTCACATGTGTTTCTTGTCTAAAGATATAAAGACTTGTCTGTCTCAGGCATTCACTATAGACTAGGAGACACGCTTGGAGGACTGCGTTGGCCTTGGTTAGATGCTGGCTGGGATTTGAATCTGCACCTTGTAGCAGTTTATGTTTTACACCTGTTGCAGGACTCTGCTTGTCTGAGCAGGCTGAAGCCTTTGAGCTCAACTGAAAGCTTCGCCCCACAGAGAGAAGGCCAGATGAGCGCGCTCTGCAAAGCCTGGAGGCAAGTCCAGCCCCTGCCCAAGTCACTGTACCTTTTCTGTGGTTTGATCTCTGTTCCAGGAAGCTTTTGGGACAGGTACAAAAGCCAGGAAAAGATGGTTCATGATTTTAGGGAATTCTGAAGGCCATAGAGGATCGTGGCCCAGGGAATCTAAGCTCTGCATTGTGCTTGCTGTGTGTTTGGGGCCTATGAATTGACCTCTCTGACCTGGTTTCTGCCTTTGGGACTTGGAATTACAGTGCTTCCTTTGCATGTTGGAATGAATATTATGGGATTGCAGTTGTGAGCATCCCAGCATGATGCTTGGCACACAGCGGCAGTTTGTGAACGTGGGCTTGGTGTCATTTCTCTCTGTGGCTTGTGTGGCTAGTGTCCAGTTGTTACAGGACAGTACTTCAGGGTTGAAGGGACCGGCAGGTATGGAAGAGAGGAGGAGTCCCCTGCCCTTGGCCTGTGTCCTTGTGTCATTCCATGCCTCTGCTCCGATGGCCCTTTATGGAGGCGGGCACTGGTCACAGAGCCAGAGCTGTCTCACTTTCTTCTCAGAGCGTGCAGAGTATTTCAGATTGTACACTGAGAGCATGATTCATGGGTACAAGGAGTTGGCAGACTGTTCTGATCTTGGGATATGTGGGAGAATGGAGCCCTGCTCAGTATTGGCCATGGGAATGCGCTGCCAGCGTGTGTGCTGAGAGCATAAAGGAAATGTTTGTGGTCCTTTTAGAGTGACTGGAAGTAAACATTTCTTTCACCTTGAAGGAAATGAATGTTTTAGGGAGAGGCCCAGGGCCCAGGAGCTTGACGAAGCTAGACAGCCCATGCAGTAAGCCACATAAAGGAGACATCAGAACCAATTGGGTTAGAGAGGGCCTAATAAATTGTGTCCCTCACAAGGACCCGGCATTTTCTGTTCCTTGGGTGGGCCACATGTGCTGGCTCTCCAGAAGATTGGGAACAGCTGTCCTGACTCGTTGCTGTTGAGTCATATCTGGTCCATGGGCCAGCGGTTGGCGCCTCTGGTCATTCCATCTTCTCTTAGCAAAGCTTGAGGTGATCTGGCCGCCTCCCCAAAGATCCGGGGGAACTGCGTGCTCAGCATCCCCTGCACAGTGCTGGCAGCCTGGGCTTCCGCAGCCTCCTGCTGTGTCCTCTGCCCGGAATGGCCTCTTCCCCTAGCTTTCCAGCCTCCTCCTCCTCTCCAGTTGCTGAACCCTCTTGTGCACTTGTTTAGCAGACACTTTTCATTTCACACTTACACAGTGTTGATTGTGTCTGTGTATGCACACACATGTGTCCCAGCAGACTGGGAGCTCCTTGAGGGCAGGGCTAGACTGGATTTGTCTCTGAACCCTGGGATGCAGCCCTTGGGACAGCCACACAGATGTCTGGGATAGAACAGAACCAAGTGTTCACTTCAGTGCCTGATGCTGGGGCCTAGGTTGCAGTTTGTGGGGCCTGGGGAGGCATCTTGGGAGACTTGCAGTGAGGAGGGGGAGGGGATGCTTCCTGGGACAGCAGTCACCCTGCCTGTCTTCCTCCAGGGGCCTCCCAGCTCCTGGCACGTCTAGGATTGCATCCTGTCCCTCTGGCTGCTCATGCAGGGCCCTCGTAGGACCTAGTGGGCTCTGCAGGCTGCTTCACAGTGAAATGTGTTCCTGCTGCTCCTTCTGAAATGTGACCTGCCGTGCCTTCTTCAGTCCTCTGTCTCCATCCAGAAAAATGTCTAATTGTATCTTGAACTCATTTACATTGCTTGCTTCAATGGCCTCACTTGGCAGCTGAGACCATATGCTAATTCCACCCTTTTCATGAAGGAATTCTGCTGATTTTACTTACTTTTTTATGGTAGATTCCAACCCGCTCCCTTCCTTTTTTCTGTCTCCTGCTGGCCTAGTGCAGTTTCCTAAGCTGCTGTCAGGCTCTGCTAGCTGAGCCCTCAGGGTGCTTCCCCTGGCGGAGCTCCTGCTGGCCCCTCAGCACTGTCAGTATAGGGCTGATAGCGAAAGCCCAATGTTGGTTCCTTGGGTCCCAGGGGCCTGTTTCTGCAGGGGCATGTTTGTGTGCAAGGCCATGGCCATGCCTGTTGTTTCTCACAGGCCGACTGAGAGCTAGTGCATGTGGCATTACTGTAGGCACTGTGGGTAGACAGCCAGCTGAGTCCTCGCCCTCATCCTCCTCGGCTGGAGTAAGGCTTAGACAAGGCTCTGCTGCTCAGAGCTGTACTTTGTTCATCTGTAAAGTGCCTAGTGAGGACCTTCTTCCCCTCCACTCGGATTTGCTTGGGATCATCTCCAAGGGCACACAGCTGTCCTCTCAGAGGCCCCTTCACCCTTTCTTTGACCTTGATCTTCCCGGTGTAAGGTGCCATCCTTGGCCTGGTCATACCCGCATTTTCTGTTTTTATACAAGAACACATGGCCTTTGGAGTGCAGAGATATCTCACTAAGGAGAGAGAACATATCCGTTCCTGGTGGGGAGATGCTCAGCCTCAGAGTGCAGGGGACTTTGCCCCAGGCTTGGGGACATGTCCTCTTTGGTGGCAGCTCACAGCCCTTCCTACATCACCAACACATGGCCATGCTGAGCATCTGTGCTGTGCACCTGGGTTCCAGCATCCTGTCCTGGCTGAGGCTCAGGGACTCACAGAACAGGGATGTCCTGGGCAGTGTGGGGGCCTCGTCTAAGCCAAGAGGTAAGGCCAAAGGGGTGTTAACTCCTCCAGGCCTTCTTACAGCACCATGAAGTAGGCACTGTTTTGACATGATCTTGACCCTGAGTGGTGGGATATGTGGGGTGAACCTGGGGTGGCCCAACACCGCCCCTCTGCTGCTTGGCTGAGGCCCAAGCCAGGGAGCGAGCGGTCTGATTGCCTCTGGTGGCCCAGCTGGAGGGGCCAAGCCTGTGACTGCCTGTGATCCCTGCTGCTGTGTCTCTCTAAGATGGCCCTTCCTCCCATCTGCCTTTCCCACTACCATCAAGACCACACTTGGCTCCCGGTGTGGGAGGAGCTGAGCTGTCTGCTGTGCCTCCTCCAGGCTCAGCTGGCCATGGTCTAAGGGCGCTGCTGTCTCCGAGGGGTAAGGGCCAAAGGAGCTGAATGTTTACTCTGCTCCTTCCAACTTTCCTTTCTAGAGAAAACCTACTTCAGAGGTCTCGCGTGAAGGAGCTGTGGGCCAAGCCTGGCCCATGGACATGTTTTATTTGGGCCACACAGTTTAAACATTTTTTGAATTGGTTGTCAACATTTAAAATTTGGCAAATTTCATGTAATAGTCCAGATTTTTGGCTTCTCATGAAAAATCAGAAGATCTGGCAACTCCAGGCTCACATTCCTCTTGGTCTGAGTGATTGGCATTGAGAAGAGACTGTCCCTTCCAGATGGGGCTGGGAGTTCCCTTCTCCGCAGTCTTGTCTGGACCTTAGAGGCTCTCTCTGGGAGTGGACCACACGGCCCCCAGCACCCTCCGCATCAGGCCTTCAGGCCTGTAGGCCTTTGTGGGGTGCTGGAATTCATCAGGGAGCAGAGCAGTTTGGGTCCAGGAACTGGACTAGGCCTTAGGGGTATGGTCCTTGAGGAGATTTGCAGGCCCTGTGTGAGAGGCTCAGAGCCCTGTGAGAACCTGACTCCACACTGCAGGGGAGGGGCAGAGCCGTGGGTCTCACAGCCTGCGGATAGGAGACCGGGCGCTAAAGGAGCTCACTGTCTGTCTCCTTTCCACACACCTGTTCCTTGTGCTGTGCCTAAAATGGTGCAATGACAGCTGGTGAAGTTTCCTCCTAGGTTTCCCTTGGGGTCCCAGGGTTCTGTCTTCAAGAGAGAGAGAAATCCTCTTTGGTGGCACTATGGGGAGGGAGGCAGCTGGGTGGAATGAAAACGGACCCCCAGTGTAGGCATGCTGATCTAACTTGGCTCCTCATGTTCTGGCTATAGAGTTGGCCTGGCTGCTTCTTACTTTCCTCTCTCTCCTCTTCCCCTCCTCCTTCTCTACTCCCACCCTCACAGAGCAAGCACTTTCTGTGTGTGTTCAGCTATTTCTGACTTTTTTGAACCTTGAACTTAGTATCCCTTGGTAATTGGTAGCCAGTTGTTACCAACTATAAGGTTTGCTTGGTCATTTTCACAATGGAAGTCACATTGACAGAACCTCAGAGATACTTTTGTACAAAATACTAATTTACAAAGCAAACCAGATATAGTGGCTCCCTGCTCCATGAAATGGTGGTAACACACCTGTAATCCCAGGTGCTCAGGGGTCTGGGGGAGGGGCTACTGAATCCATGACTCTGAGACCAGCTCAGAACCTGGGTAAGATGGTGAGACCTCCCATCTCAAAGGAAGGAAATCATTTTTGGGAATAGTAGCACAAAGATCTCAGATGACATGGAACCCACAGGTCTCCTAGCTCTGGTCCTTCTGTCCTAGGGCACAGAGAGGTACCTTCTGTGCCCCAAACCCTAAAAGGTTAGGAGTGGTTTTATCTCTATTTTAGGTGTGGATGGGCTGAGAGCTCAGGCATTTTGTGAAATACCACACTTCCCAGAAGTGAATCAGGGTCCAGACTATGTTGACCCTGCCTGAAGTCTGTACCTGTAACTCTCCACTGTGGGCCCCACTTTGACCTCTATCTGGGGTCCTGGGGAGACTCAGAGTGGCCAGTGATGATGAAACCAAAAATTAGTTTTCTGGCCTCTGTAAAATGCTGGCTGGTGACTGAGTCTGAATGCTGACTCAGGAGTGCCAGGGAAGCTCCCTGGTTTCATCCCGAGACACATGCCCCCTGTGGTGCCTACCCCTAGCTGAGCGCCTCAGCACCATGTGGACAGGGTCTCTCCCCGGGTCTCAGACAGGGCTGACTGCCTGGCTACCTCACAGGGCTCTTTTCACAATTCATGTCCTGCGTGCTGTGTCTGCCTCTTGCTGTTAGGTCTAGAAGGGGTTCTTGCACCCATATTTGGAGATTTGTCCGATTCCCTGTCTTGCTTACTCCCTCTGGCCCCTCAAGGTGTTTTCAAAGCCCTGAATACTCTGTCACCTCCCAGGCTGTACAGTATATGAGGGCAGAGGATAATTTAGTTATTTTTGAATAAAGATTCTTAGCAAAAGGAAGAAAGTGTGTGTGTGTGGGGGGGTGTTCATACTCCCTACATGAAATAGACAGCGTTTCCTGAAACAGGAGATATGAACTCAAAGAATTTAAAATAAAACATTCATTTTATTATTTTTTTTAAAGAAGGAAAATGAGAAAAAAAAGTAGAATAGTCAGTCTTTTTATCCTAAGTACAGATGAAATTGATTAAACCTTAAAGGCTGGCCTCCGCACACCCGGTTTATTAATTGAAGAATTTCCTCTTACCCAGAATGGGAAGTTCACATTAAAATCGAGCTTGCCCTGAGTGGTAGTGACACTTGAGAACTGAACATTTTCCACAATCCTATTTTCTCTTCAGTGCTAGAGGAAATCCTAAAATGGTTAGGGCAGGGGGGAGGGGCATGGAAAGAGGGAGCCAGCACAGACCTAGGTTTTAAGGAAGCCCTCTTTCATTTCCTTGTAAAGCATGAAATCAAATTATAGCTCGTGGCCCACAATTATTTTATTTCTACATTTCAAATTCCATTTTCTGCTCCTTTTCACTGCTCTTGAATAGGAGTTGTGCTATTGTGCAAAGTCAGCTAAAAAGATTACCCTAGGTAGACGAGGACACAGTAGCTTAAGGAAGCAGAGGGACCTGGCTCCCCACTAGGTGGGAGCCTGTGGCTCTTAAGCCTGCTCCCACTTTTTCCTGGGCACACCTGGTCCTGATGGCAGTGCAGATGCCCCTGTGCCATGTGTGTGATGCTGGATCTGGCCAGATCGCCTGAGAAAGAACACCTGGGTGATATCACTTACAGCTTCCTAAGCCTGGGTCCTTCCCTGCCAGCCATGGCACCAAGGTTGCAAGACCACGCGTGTCCAGTTCTCAGCGTCCCTTGACTGGGGCCCACAAGTCGTCCTTCTCTTGCTGACTCCTTGTTCAGCAAGAGAGCAGCTTTGTGCTGCAGCAGACCACACCATCCAGTGAGCACCCAGTAATTGTAATCTCCTGCTATTAAGTTTCATTTATCTTTACATTTAATTTCTATTATGGCATCAAGTTTCATGGTGGTACATTTACTACTGCATAGTTTTTTTAGTATAAACAAATTTGAGTTTAAAAATGGATGCATTTTCTAGTTGGGCACAGTGGCACATGCTGCAGTCCCCAGCTTTTACGAGGTTGAGACAGAAAGATCAGTGGAGCCCATGAGTTTGAGACCAGGTTGAAAACATAGCAAAACATCATCTTAAAAAAAAAAAGACTCATTTCATACACATATATATATACATAATAGTAAAGGCAGTAATTGTGGCTGGGTGGGAAGGTGGGAACCATAGTGATGCTGCGTGGACGGAGAACCCTAGTGTGATTCATCATGCCCCCTGCCTGAAGCAAGAAAGCATGAATCCTGAGGCCAGTGTCCATGCCCCACCCTTCCAAGCTGCTCAGGAAGTTCTGTAGACCTGCCCGAGCTCCTTGGTGTTTCCTTTAGCTGGGCATGTCTGGCCCCAGCCTTAGACTGAACAACTGCCGGTTTCCTTTTCCCCTTGGCCTCTCGTGTAAACTGGGGCACACAGTCTGTCTAGGATCCAGTGAAGCCATGTGGTTTGCTAGGTGTGACTTTGCACAAGTCACCTCAGAGCTGTCAGCCCTCAGCTTTGGCACCTGTGAAGTACGACTAGTAATAGATCCTTCCATCTTGGGCTGTTGTGAAGATTAAAATAACGTGCCTGGCCAGGAGTGGTAGTTTATAACTGTAATCCCAGCACTCGGGAGGCAGAGGCAGGAGGATTGCTAAGTTCAAGGCTCGCTGGTGCTACATAGTGAGCTTAGCGCCAGCCTGAACTACAAAGCAAGACCCTGTCTCAAAAACAACAACAGCCGGACGTGGTGGCTCACACCTGTAATCTCAGCACTTGGGAGGCAGAGGCAGCAGGATTGCTGAGTTCAAGGCTTGCCTGGACTACATAGTGAGCTCAGAGCCAGCTTGAACTACAAAGCGAGACCCTGTCTCAAAAAGAAAAAAAAAAAAAGCAACATCAAAACACGTACCAAGTTCAGACTTCCTCCTTAATTAAATTCTCCTTTCCTCAACTCTTTATCCGCAGTTGTCTGTTTTGTTTCCTTTTTTATTGTTTCCATTTTTAAGTTTTTAGTTTTAAAATAATTTCAAGTGTTCAGAAAAATCACATAGTACAGAGAACTGCTACATATCCCTTGCCCTAAGGTGGTCTTTTTGGTCATCCTTGTTTTTTTTTTAGGTGACTTTGGATGTGGGAGTCCCTGTTTAGCAAGCCTGACTACGCGGGCACACTGTGGCCTGAGGACAGTCCCGCCCTCTCACCAGATTATTTTATTTATTTAGTTAGTTAGTTTAAGTTAATGTATTGGTACATTATATATACACATCACAATTACACTTCACACTAAGAATTTGTACCAGTAAATGACATATCTTTTTTGTTTTGTTTTTGAGACAGGGTCTTGCTTTGTAGTTTGGGCTGGCTCTGAGCTCACTATGTAGCTTAGGCAAGCTTTGAACTCAGCAATCCTCCTGCCTCTGCCTCCTGAGTGCTGGGATTACAGGGGTGAGCCACCATGCCTGGCACTGTGGTATGTGGTATTGATAGTTGGTGGGCAGGAGTCTCCACGCCTAGCCTTGTATGTGGTTTCCAGGGATCGAACTCAGGACCTTGCACTTGCAAGGCAGGAGCCAGAACCACTCAGCTAACCCTCCAGCCAAAATGACATATCTTAATTCTCATTTTTCCCTTTCTCCTACCCACCCTACCACCCCCCCACCCCTATATACAAAAGCTTTGTTTCCTTTTTATGTCAATATTTTTCCCCTCATTATTTACCCCTAGCCCCCATTTCTCTTTGAATATTTACTATTCCACAATATCAATCATGCATTCTAGAACACATTTACTTCAGTTTCTCATACTAGAGAAAATATACGATATTTATACATCTGTGACCTATTTATTTTACTTATGAGTATGTCCTGAAGGCACATCCATTTGAGTATAAATGACTCAATTCCATTATTCTTTATGGCAGTATAATACTCCATTTTATTTTTAAAAACCCACATCTTTATCCAGTCTAGAGTTGATGGGCATTTGGGTTGTTTCCAAGATTTAGCAATCACAAACTGAGCTGCTATAAACATGGGTGCACATATGTCACTGTGATATGAATCATGTAAATCTTTTGTGTATATGCCCAGCAGGGGAATAGCAGGGTCAAATGGGACCTCTAATCCTAGTTTTCTGAGGAATCTCCACATTGATCTCCATAATGGTTGTAGAGAATATCAGAAAATGGAAAAACATTCCTTGTTCCTAGATAGGAAGAACCAACATCGTCAAAATGACTTTACTCCCACAACTACTGTATAGATTGAATGCAATCCCCATTGAAATCCCAACAGCATATTTCACAGATCTAGAGAAAAATCATCCAAAAATTCATCTGGAACCACAAGAGACCTAGAATAGCAAAAGCAATTCTAGGAAATAAGGACATGGCTGGGGGTTTCACTACCCCCAACTTGAAACTTTACTACAAAGCCATTGTGATAAAAACACCACCTTTCCAAATTGCACTCATAGGATATCTCTGTGCACACTAGCTAGCTGGCTGCCCCTGTTGCCTCCTGCTTTGGGACAGTCATGCTGCTGGGATCAGAGCCTGCCCCACCGTAGCCTCCCAGCAGGAGAAATGCACACCTGTTGCAGGTATGGTGTTGACCCCAGGAAAAAGTCCCTCCTTCTGAGACTCTAAACTCCTCTGATGTGACATTCTCTGATTGGTGCTGGGAGCTCTTCATACTAGCAGACTCAGTGCCTGTGGCAGCTAGGATTTAATAGCAGAGTTTTATTTTTATTGTACTTTGAAAAAGAAACCCTTTAATTATTACAAGTGATACTGGTTTTCCAGTGATATTTAAACAGTAAATTATTATTGACTCAGTAAAGTATGCATGTGGTTAAGAGTTTTAAAGGTGCAAAAACACAGGCAGTAAATAAATACTGATTCTTCCTTCCCCATCCTAATACTTACCTCATTCACCTCCCTTGAGACCAAAGACAGTGACCCGTTTCCTCTACAAATCCCAAGGACATTTAGAGGTGTCAGGCATGCACTTCCCGGTGCAGAATCTCTGGAAGTGGCAGTGTGCTGGGCACGTGGTACATAGCTCTGTGTTGGCGAGAGTTCTACTCAGAGCATGCCCAGCTGCTTGGTGTTTTTCAGCAACTGTTCAGGACTTGGTTTGGCTGTAATACAGTTCAATTAAGCACCCTTTAGAGGGCACTGGAATGCTTGCTGTTGTGGCATTAACATGGGCCTCAGGCATGTGCCTATGTGCAGGTGGGCAGCACTGGGCCTGGGGTGCTCCAACTGGCACTGCCAGGACTGCCGGTCAGCACCTAACACACTATGGCCTTTTATTAGCGGTAAGAGGATTTCTGTGCAGCTTCATTGTGATTCCCGGTTATTGGGGGCCATCTTGCTGTAGCTTTGAGCTCTTTGTATTTCCTTCTCCCTTGCTTACCTCTGGCTGTGCCTCCTCCTTCCACACAGACCCTTGCCCTTGCTTTTCCTGCGGCCTGCACTGCTCTGTTCCCTTCCTGTCCTGGTGCTTGGAGTCTGCCAATGTCTCCTGGATGAGACCTCCTGGACATTCCTGAGCACGCTGCCCCTGCTCTATGTCTCCCGTGACATGGGCACCCTCAACCTGCCATGAAACTGACACAGGTTTAGAGTTGGGCTCTTTCTTTCCCTTATCAGATGCTGAGGGCAAGGACTGTGGTTCCCCTCTCAGGCATGCTGGGCCCTCACACTGGGCCCAGTGCTGGACCTACTTAGTACATGTGCTTCTAGCTCTGGACATCATTTACATTTTTTGCTGAGTTGTTGCTCTTTCAAATTATCAATTTAGACATATGTAATTTGAAGTATTCAGGAAAGTAGTATTCTGTGTATAATGGGTATTTTTAGCCTTTCTCTTTGAACTGTATTTTATTCTTTTCCACGTTTGATTTTCATGTTGTTCAGCTTATCTGTTTTGCTTTTCTTTTTTCACATTTCTGGGCTTGGTATCTTTCCTAGGTAGTTTGTACTTTTAAGGTCTTAAATTTTTTTCCCATGCATTTTCTTCTAGTACTGTGTGGTCTTACGGTCTCACGTTTGAAACCTTGGTCCACTTGGAATTTATTTTGGTGTGAGGTGGAAGATAGAGATCCACCTTTATTTTGCCTAGATGGCTGCCCATCTTCCCTTCATCAGAAGTGTGAGTTGTTCCCAGTCACAGATGAGGCCCAGGAGGCCCAGATGAAGAAAGCCACTTAGCTGAGGTCTCTTAGCCTGCAAATGCACTAGCATTGTGCACCACTCTCCTCTCCACTCTGTGGGCATTTGCTGTGAGACCCTCCAGCATTTATTGTTCTCTGGCTTTCCTTCTTTTGGCAGGGGCCCAGCACCTCTGTTTATCCGATGTCTTGTCTGCGGCTGTTGACTTTTCCCTTGATCTCCTACATGGCCCCTCTTTGTTGTTCCCCTGTCCCTTCCCCACTGACATGGCTCTCATTGTTCTCTGCAGGGCTTCTGAGATGGTGATGAATGTCTCCTTTCTCTCCCTCCTGCCGCATGGGCCTTAGGTGGCACCTGTGTCCTGGAGGACACTGGCAGGCTGCCTCTGCGCGTTGTCTGCTCCCCTTCCTCTGCCACCTGCAGGGCCCTGCCCACCTGCTCCTAGGAAGCCTCAGGGTTCCCAGAGGAATGCGAATGCAGGACTGTGACCAAGAGGCAGCTGGCAGCAGGAAGCATAGAATTTGTAGTCAGGTAGCTCTTGCATCTGGCCTGGCCTTGGCTGTTTACTGCTGTGCAAGCCAGACCCAAGGTTTGTCCTCAGAGAACAAGGAGCATCTCTCCTCCTGGAGCTGTGGTGGGAATCAGAAATAATGGACAAGACCCAAGCCCAGGGTCCTGTTATGAGCCAGGCTGGTGCCTCTGCGGGAAGTGGGAGCTGTGGAGACCAGGGTAAAATGGGACTGTATAGCTGTTCTCAGGGGCATAGTGGCCATGTCACATGCAGACCCAGTTTTAACCACATCTGTTACTTGTACAACTTTTTCTGTGCTGCCCCTCAGATGATAGACATTGGCAGCACATTCCTGCGCTCACAGGTTTTGCTTTGCTGCAGCGTGCTCATCCCAGCGTGGCTCACCATTGTCCATTTGCAGCTAATGAGTGGGCCCCAGGCCTGGCTTCAGCCCAGCACACATTCTGTAGTGGCTGCTACTTTTGGGACCCACACACACAAGGTACTGATCAGCTTTACTCCCACAGGTCCTTCTGGTACCTGAAATGCCTGAAACTTGTTTTGCAGGACCTCTTGGTAAGGCACATCCTTTACTAGTGAACAGGAAGCTAAAGTTGCACTGTGAATACATTGGGGGCTGATGACCTAGAGGAGGTGTCTGGTCCTGCCTGCCTGGCCTCTCTTGCTTGGAGTCTCTCTCCCTGCTGGTCCTGTGGATTTGGTCAAGACATTTGTGGAGGAGCCCACCTCTGCGGGCTGCTTCAGAAAGGCAGGATTTCCTGTTGGGGAGTGGGTACAGTACTCCGGGTTGTGGCTGGCATGAACAAGGTACCCTGTCAGGGCTGCTGCTGGGAACAGTGGTGTTGGGAGTTACTATTCACATGCTTCCTCTACTGAAGAGTGTGTATGAGTCATGAGGGGACACAGGGTGCATAGTCCCTCCCCTTCTGGGGCCCTGGGAAGTTAGAGAGAGTGCAGGCTTGCCCAGCAACTGGAAACACATGCCGTGAAGAGCATGGCGTGTGCAGGACCATCATCACTCAAGAGGCTTCCCCTTGAGGGGGCCGGGTTGCTACCTCCCAACAGAAGTCTTATCCCTGGCTCCTCCACCAGCAGAGGCGGGAAAAGGTCAGCGGCAGTCCAAGTTGGCACCTGACAAACTCTGGGTTCCTCCCTGAGCCGAGTGGCTTTGGGCAAGTTATTTAACCTGCCTGAGCTTTAGTCTTCTGGACCTATGAAATGGGGAGCCAGGCAACATTGTACTTAGAGTAATGAGTCAGAGTAGTAGCAACAATGATGGCACCCAGGGCTGATAGAGCTGCTGGCACCTCTCCTCATTCTGGGTGCCCGTGTGGGGATCTGTGGCATCTTTGTCTGTGTCCTGGAGCTCTACCCCACCCCCACACAGCCCCAGAGCAGCTGTTCTGTCCTAGACGCAGATGCGGTTGCTCAGGGATGTGGCATGCTGGGCTGGAGCATGGTCGGTTGTGGACTAAGCTCTGACTCCCTGCTGCCTGAGCTGACTGGTTCCTTTCCTCTGTACAGTGCTGTCTCTCTCAGTTGTTACTGCACCCCAGTGACTGAGATACCATCTGTGTTCACTGTGTGGACAGGGAGTGGGGTACAGGGCTGTGCTGTAGCTAGCAGAGGTTACCACAGCCAGAGGACGTCAGCTTTCACTATGGTTTATGTTTTCATAGCATTCTATTTATATTGCTCATTGAGTGAAAACAAATTTTCCTGTACTTTGAGTATATTATTTCTCTTTTTTTTAAATTGAACTCTTTATTGGTACAATTTATATACATCTCAAAATCACATATAACATTGGGGAATTTGTACCAGTATATGACACAATTTAATTCTACCCATATCCTTACCCACCCACACCTCCTCACCCCCTTTATACATGCTCTTTTATTTTCTTTCTGTATCATATTTATTCCTTCCCCTCATCACATTCCCACACCAAGTTTCCTATAGAAATTTTCCACTCTATAAAAGCTGTCATACTCTCTAGAGCTCATTTGCATCTACAGGTGTTCATGCCAAAGAGAAGATCCGGAAATTGTCTGTGATCTGTTGATTTCACTTATTAGTATATCCTCCAGGTGTCTCCGTTTGCACCTAAATGGATAGATCTTGTCATTCTTTATGGCAGAGTAATACTCCATTTTATAAAAAAACCACATCTTCTTTATCCACTCTCCAGTTGATGGACATTTGGGTTGTTTCCAAAATTGAGCTATCACAAACTGAGCTGCTATGAACAAGGATGTACATCTGTCTTTCCAATGTGATTTTTAAAATTCTTTTGGGTATATTCCTAGCAGGGTGATAGCCGGGTTATTATTTCTCTTTTCTAGAATACCTATAAATTCTAACTTTAAAAAGACTGATTTGAAGTTGCTAAGTTTAAATTTTTTTTTTTTTTTTTTT
>PVIC010026808.1:0-24121 GCA_004025085.1 Thryonomys swinderianus
GCCCTTGCACCCAATCACACCCTGCTGCAAGCACTGCTCCTGCGCTCTTGTCCAATCACATCCCAAGCCACACTACACGAATGCCTGTAACTTCCATAATAAAGGGGAAGCTTCTCAACCAACACAGAATCTGGGAGTTGTGACTCCGCATCCCCACTCACCCTCCTGAGATCACTGGACAATGGAGATGATATGGTAACCAGCCAGACCAGACGACACACAAAATCAATATGAAGTGTTAGTTTGCATGCAAAATATTTTAATAGTAAAGAATAAAGAATAAATTTCAATAATGCATTTCTAGTGTGCAAAACTAAAATTCTGAACAATATTGAATACAGAAAAAAACATAAACATAATTATCTTAATGTAATAGCAAGTTTTCAGACAATATATAGCTATCTCAAAATCAGTATAAAATACAGTAAATAATATGAAAACCAAAAATTTTTATGCAAACTTCTAAAATTTCAATTTCAAGTTAAAGTTTGGCTTTTGGGGGAGAAAACTATTAATTTAATGTTATCAGGTTCCATTATTACACTGATTTTCTTAAACAAATAACTTTTCTGCTTCCTTTAGTTTTTTTTTCCTGTCCACTTTAGCAATTACAGTCCAACGGTCATTTTGCATTTTTCTCACAGATCCAAATTTGAGCACAGATCCAGGAGTTGTTAGAGATGAAGGGGTCTGAATACAAAATAAAAAAAGAAAATCACAGTATTTTCAAACTTTGTATAAGAAGTCCAGCTTTAAATTTTCTTTTCTGAAGTATAACTTAAAACCTACCTTTTCTGGTGTTACAACATGAGGTTGAGAAACTGGTGGATTACTATTTTGGTATAGTTCATTCAATGTTTCTTCCTCAGAAACCATGCTCTAAAGAAATACAAAAATATAACTTTGAAGCTCCCTCATTATTTTACTATTAAAAATTTGTCAATATATTACATATGAAGAGGATAAAGAGTAAAATGAGGGAAAGAAGAAGGCAGAAAAGAGAAGAACAGCGAGAAGAGAAAAGAAAGAGAAAGATGGAGGGAAAACCAAGGACAGAAAATGAAAAAGTAAATTCTCAATCAGCCAAAACAAAATCTGGATTTTCATTTGGTTAATATATTCCTGACAGGTACTTTTTATTTCACTACCAGTCTTTATACTAGCACCATCCTTTCTTTCCCTCATCCTGCTTATACTCACAATCAGACCTCAAAATAAGCATCTGTAACCCTATCCAACTTACAATACTGACTATGATCCAGCAATTATGTTTCTGGCTATACACCCAAAAGAAATGAAAATAGTCTTGAAGAGATAATTGTACATGTGTGGTTATAGCAGGATTATTCACAAAAGTTAAGATATGTAAGCAATCCAAGTATCCACTAACAGGTGAATGGATAAGCAAAATGCAATATATATGTGCTCTGATTAAACAGAATGAATATTTAATTTTCTAAGGAATATTATAATAAAAGATGCACTGCCATTAATTTGCCTCATTTCAAATGTATCTCTTCATTGCTGCCAGTTTCTCAAGCAGTTCTAGGACACCACTTTCCTGAGTATCTTTAGTTGTGCTGTTTTGCTATTCTGAGAAATACGTGGCAAATTTTTTTCCTATTCTCTAGGTTGTCTCTTCACTCTGTTGTTTCCTTTGCCATGTAGAATTCTTTTAATTTGGTGATCCTATTTGTTGATTTTTTTTTGAGACAGGGTCTTGTTTTATAGTTCAAGCTGGCCCTGAGCTCACTATGTAGCCCAGGCAAGCCTCAAATTCATAGCAATCCTCCTGCCTCTGCCCTCTCAGTGCTGGAATTACAGGCATGAACCACCATGCCCTGCATTATGGTATGTGGTCCTGAATGCTGGTGGGTGTGAGTCACCACTCCCAGTATTGTTGTATGTGGTTACCAGGGATCAAACTCAAAACTCTGTGCTTGCCAGGCAGACGCCAGAACCACTGAGCTAAATCCCTGGTCATTGGTATTGACACTCTTGTCAAAAATCAACTGCTCTATGGGTTATTTCTGAACTTACACCAGTATCTTGTATTATTAGCTCTGTACTAAGAATCATTGTTAGGCACTATAAGTACTCTGATTTCATCTTCATTTTTCAAAATTAGTTTAGCCATTTGAAACCCTTTGTAAATTCCACATGAAGTCCTGACTGTTCCACTTTTTCAGAAAAAAAAAAACTACTGGGTTTTTGATAAGGGGTGCACTGACTCTGGGGAATGCTTTGAGTATTACTAACATTTTAAAACTAGGTGTTACAAGCCATGAATACAGAATACTTCTCTATTTATTTAGGTACTCCTTAATTTTTGTTTTCTGTGTTCTGTAATTTTTAGTATGCAAAAATTTCTTTCCCTTGGTTCAATATGCTCCAAACTAATTCTTTTAGATGTTACAGTAAATAAAATTGCTTCTTTAATTTCCATTTTAGATTGCTCATAACTAGTGTATAGAAGCATAATTGATTTATATGTGGTGAATCTTGTATGTTGTAATTTTGTTGAATTAATTTATAAGATCTTGCCAGGCATGGTGGCTCACGCCTGTAATCCCAGCACTCAGGAGACAGAGGCAGGAGGACTGCTGAGTTTGAGGCTTGCATAGTGAGCAGGAGGACTGCTGAGTTGGGCTACATAGTAGCTCAGGGCCAGCCTGAACTATAAAGTGAGGCCCTGTCTCAAAAATAAGTAAATAAAGGGCCAGAGGGTTAGCTCAGTGGTTCCGGCACCTGCCTCACAAGTGCAAGGTCCTGAGTTTGATCCCCGGTGACCACTACAATGCTGGGTGTGGAGACTCACGCCCACCAGCAATCAATACCACATACCACAGTGCTGGGCGTGGTGGCTCACACCTGTAATCCCAGCACTCGGGAGGCAGAGACAGGAGGACTGCTGAGTTCCAGGCTTGCCTGGGCTACATAGTGAGCTCAGAGCCAGCCTGAACTACAAAGCGAGACCCTGTCTCAAAAAAGAAAAGTAAATAATAATTTAAAAAATTTATAAGATCTTAATTTTTTAGAGTCTAAATAATTTCCTATGCATAGAATCATGTTGCATATGAAGAAAGTTTTACCTCTTCCATTTGCATAACTTTCATTCATTTTTCTTAGCTAATAACTCAAATGAGAACTTTCAATAAAGTACTAAGTACTGGTGAGACTGGGCATCCTGGCTCATTCTGGGTCTTAGAGGAAAAAGTTTTCATTTTTTAACCAATGAATATACCTTTAGCTGGGAGTTTGCATAAAGACAGCACTCCATCAGTTGGAGAACTTCCTTCTATTTCTAGTTTTCTGAGAATTTTTGTCATAAAATGGTATTATTTAAATATCTTTTCTGCATTGAGATGAACAGTGGTTTGTCTATTTCATTCCTTTAATATATCACATTTGTGAATTTTATGTTGAGGCTCCCTTCCATTTCTGGGACTGATTCCATTTGGTTATAATGAATAATCCTTTTAAATATGCTACTGGAGTAAATTTCCTAACATTTTATTGAGTATTTTATAGCTAATTCATAAGAAATACTGGTTGTAATTTTCTTTTCTATAATGTCTTTATTTGGCTTAGTTATCTGGGTAATGCTGATTGCAAAGAAGGCATTAATGATGAATTGTCTTTTACTCTAGTAATTTTTGTTTAACTTAAACACTGTATTTTTCAAACTCATGTGAAACAAAAGGTTCTAAAGTAAGTTAGGATTGTATAAGTTAACTATTATTAATTAGGGTTTTAAGACTTCAGCTCCTTTTAATTTCAGAACAAATAAAAATAGAGGCTCCCAAAGCAGTAGAGAAGCTTACTGGGTCTTATGTGCAAATAACAAAACAAAAGGCCTAAGTGGAGTTTTGTCGCTAAGAATTTTTGGTATATTGCTCCATTGGTATAATCCTTTTTCAAATTAAGTAACTCTAATTATTCACAATAATTCATCATTATGCCTTCAAAAATAATGATATGAGCAGAGAATAAACAGTTATATAATATTGAAAGAAATATTATTTTTTAACATGCTGTCCTTACTATATGAACTGCTTGGAGTAAGAGAAATATTACAGTTTTCAGCCAATAATTTGATATAAATATGAATTAATAAGTGATACAAAATAACACATAGAATATGTAAAAAAAAAACTAGATAAGCCATTAATAACAGATTTGGCTGCAGCAAGATGAAAATGTTTTATTTTTTAAACATACATAAAACTCCCTTATAAAACTCTAATAGAAACAATATGATTATCTCATGCTAACTATGTATCAAGTATTTCCAAATGCTATGTTTTCTGAAATTCAGAGAGATTATTTGAACTTCAATTTCTCTAAAATGCTATAAAAGCATAAGATTTCTGTTACAGTAGAGCTTTATTTTAGTATTGCAATATTTAATACTCTTTACCTATAATATACATACAAATCAAAAATAACCAGAAAAATAATAAATGATGCAAACAAATAATTATATTTTTACCCAAAGATCTGTTTCTGAACTGTCTGAATTAGCATCAAAGTTATAGATTTTTCTCTTTCTATCATTTTCTTCACTGGATTTATTCTCTTCTTCTCTTTGCTGTATTTGTAGTTTTGGTGGTGTCTTCACAGTATATGACTATCCAAAAATAAAAATGATTATTTTATCAAATATAATATCTATTATTAGCAAATAATTTAATAACTAATCTCAGGGCAACTTGAGTCTTTAGCAATCAGAAATCTCTGTCACTATTGGTAAATATATATGTAAAAAATTTTAGATCAGGATTTAGGCCTATCCAAAAATAAAAAGGAATCTATTATCTTATCAAATAAAATATCTATCACCAGTAAAGGATTTAATAAATTATTTCAAGGCAATTTGAATCATTAGTAATCAGAAATCCCTATTATTATGGCCAAGTGTGGAGGGCAGAAATTTTGGATAGGAATTTAATTCATGTTTTTGATACTAGAAACTCTTTTCAAAAGTTCACAATTGTAGCAGACTCCTCTTAATCCTGGTCAGCACTAGCCCTAGCAGGCTGAGTGCTACAATGATAGACACTTGCTTTTGACCAAGCAGGGCACCAAGCTGCCCAACAAGGAGCACAAACTTACTCTTAGTGGCCTACCAAGAACATGATTTGGCTAACCTGAAGGGTCATCTGGAGCATCTACTAGAAATCAACTCCTCTAAGTTCATTGAAGTGATATTGTAAAACATCAAGTCAGAACTAGATTTCCCACATCAGAGACTTACACACTGGAAAATAACTAGCAGATTATAATAGAATCTATCCAATATTCCATTCTAGACTTACTAGCATAGTAAAATGGAAACTATTTCATGCTGAGACACAAAATAATTGAAAAATTGAAATTGAAAATTTCAAGAAATTAGTTTATGTTTGTGTAATACTAGATATATAGTATATGATACCAGGACCTAAAAAGTATTACTATTTTGGAAATGTTAACCAACCTTTGTTACTGGTGTAGATAAATGTCTTTTGGCAGATTTCCTTATACAGAATCTTTTATTTTTGGATTTACCATTATCAGTTGATAAGAAATTTCGAGATACATTTTGTGGAGGAGTTGATTTAGAATCAAATTTCCTGTAACTAGTTTCAAATGTTTCCTGTAAAGATGTCTGTATTTTCTGTATCAAAGAAAAGTGAGTAAAAACATCATTAAAATTAAATATAGAAGTTTTAATTATTTCTGTATTTACACTGAAACAACTAGAATATTAAAATAAACTGGAATTTATTCCCAGATTTGTCTTTGATTAAACTTTGTAGTGACATTTATTTTAAGGAATACTTGCCCACTTAAGATGAATATATTTATCTTTGAGCTAAGAAAACAAATACTTGAAGCCTCTACTAACCAAAATTTGAAGATTTAAAAGAGAAAATTGCGTGTGGCAAAAAAGTTTTAATCTGTAGTTCACTTTGATAGTCTAAAAGCTACAGGGAAATTTATTATTATTTTAATTCATTCTTTTTCAAGTATTCATACTTCTGTCTCATCTATAAAAATGTCAGTCTTGGACCAGGGATTTAGCTCAGTGGTTCCAACATCTCCCTGCCAAGCGCAAGGTCCAGAGTTCAATCCCCCATAACCACATACAATGCCAGGCATGGTGACTCATGCCCACCAGTAATCAGTACCACACACCACAGTGCTAGCTAGGTGTGGTGGCTCACACCTGTAATCCCAGCACTTGGAGGCAGGGGCAGGAGGAGAACTCATGGAACTGCTGTGAGATCAAGGCATGCCTGGGCTACATCGAGAGCTCAGGGTCAGCCTGACTATTTGTCTCAGGAAAAAAGTGAGACTCTGTCTCAGGAAAAAAAAAAAAAAAGTTAGCCTTTTTACTATATAATAGTTTTAGTCATCTTCAGAAAAAGGGGAAAAAATCATGAAAATAAATAATGAAACTTTCAGAAATCTGAGAAAATGATCATTTCCTTCAATTCTGAAACTTATTCTAAATACTAAAACATTATTTCAATTTAGCTTTCTAGTAACACTAGTAATAATTGCTTTAGTAGAAATCCACATGAAACCACACTCAGCACTTATTTTATCATTTTCTTTGGTCATTGTCATCTCCATGAATAGAATCATAACAATCACAATAACATGAAAGAATGGGACACACATACAAGGGTGACAAGGACAGTATTTAAAACTTGGTAGTTGGCCAGGCATGGTGGCTCATGCCTGTAATCTCAGCACTCAGGAAGCAGAGGCAGGAGGATTGCTGAGTTCGAGGCTTGCCTGGGCTACATAGTGAGCTCAGAGCCAGCCTGAACTACAAAGCAAGACCCTGTCTCAAAAAAAAACTTGGTAGTTGAACTTGTAAAGGTTTTAAATTAGAGTATAGGATGTAGGCTTAGGAAGTGACTGCAAGTACTATTTAAAAATACTGAGGTAGGAACCATGTAATATAGTCCTCTTTACTAAATCTTTTACTTTCTTGCCAGGTGATTGTGAGTAATTAAATCTCCAAGCATCTCTATGCTTAAATTTATCCATCTACAAAACTAAATAACTAATGGGGTTTGTCATAGCTTCTGTGCCTAGTTCTAGTGATCTGTCATTTCATAATCATTTTTGCAATAGGTCTGAGTTTTGGTAGCATTTTTCAGAGAGCTGCACTTCTGTATCATTTTCCTACATACTTCTTTATCATGGTTGAAAGAATAATTTTGATTAAAGTAATATTTTACTCCCTGGATTCATGAGGGTTCACCCTTGGAACCTCCAAAATGTTAAGTTTTCTGGGACAAATATTGTTTCTAATAGGCCCAAGAACAGCAATTTAAAGTCAATGCTCCACCACTTTGTGGCTATACCAGAGGACAATTTACTCACAAAAGTCTTCACCATTGCATATTTATCTTTCATCATAATACATCAAGGAAACACAATTCCATACAAGTTACATTTGCTTCTGAATGTTGTATTTCCAGTGATTCACTTGCACAAGCATGCACATTTTGCATGGTATTTTTAATACATATATAGTATTTACTCCATGCCAAAACTGGTGTTTCCCTCCCAGTTTAGGGAGTTCTCCTATAGTAATCCTTCTAATCTCTTACCACCTCCTTAGAAGAGGAACAATGACTTAAGGTGATTGGTGAATTTGGAAGAAGAAACTGAATACAGCTAGGTATGACAATGCATACCTATAATCCCAGCAGCAGGAAGCTGAGGCAGGAGGAGTGCTGTGAGTTCAAAGCCAGTCTAGAATACATAGTGAATTCAAAGCCAGCCAGTCTGAACTACATAGAGAAACTCTGTCTTAAAAAATAAAGAAAAAAAAGTAAAGAATAAAAGAAATGGAATATACTATATCTCTTTCCTTATGTCATCCCTCCATCTTAATCAAGTAAAACACACATCTGCCCTACTCCTTTATGCAGAAATTTACAAAAGCAGGGCATCAAATGAGTAGGTCTGTTGTGGTCAAACTCTACATATGATGTAATCAGTAAGTCTGTCTAATCAGGGGTTTCAAGTTTGAAAAAATTTTTAGATTACACTCTTGAATATTAATTTATTAACAATAAAAATCCTCTTGGTTATCCTCTGTTCTCAATTGGTTCAAAACTTGAGGATATTTTCATAAGTGAAATATATTCATAAGTGAAATAAATAGGGCACAGGTGTGTAAATACCTTATCATTTCCTGAATGAGAAACTGAAGGTATAAATGAGTTCTAAAATGTATGATAGGTGTTGTGAAACAGGAAGAAAATGTTCAAAGGGAAAAGGGTGGGTAGGGGCTAGTAAAGAAGGGAAAGAAAAAAGTTATGGTTAAAGAAAAAAAGCTGTGTATATAGCGGGTGGGGAGTTGTAGGGAGGACAGGAGAATGGGGAAAAATCAGAATCAAGATATGTCATATACTAGTACAAACCTTCAATGCTAAATGAGTAGGTCTGTGATCATAATGTATATATAAAATATACCAATAAAATCAATTTTTAAAAAGAACTTGAGTACAAATGACATAAATTGAATGATTTGGTTGGCTATTTTTGAGACAGGCTCTCACTTTTTAGCCTAGGCTGGCCTCAAGTTCATAGCAATCCTCCTAAATAAATCTCATTTATTTAGCCCTTTCAAAACTCAAATTAGACACAATCTAAGGCTTAGAAGACTTTTGTTTAGTGCTAGGGAAAGAACCAGAAACTCCCAAGATAGGCAAGTGTTCTACTAATGAGCTGTACCTCCTCTAAGCTTTTTTTTTAATTGAATTCTTCATTGGTACATTTTACATACAGTTCACAGTCACACTCAACATTGGAGAATTTGTACCAGTATATGACAGAAGTTAATTCTCATTTTTACTCATATCCCTACCCACCCCTTATATACATGCTATTTCCTTTTCTTTCTGAATCGTATTTATTCTTTCCCCTCATTACGTTCCCCCACAACATCCCCTTTGAACATTTCCTATTTCATAAAATCTATCATACATTCTAGAACTCATTTACATTTACAGTTCCTCACACCAAAGAAAAGATACAGTATTTACATATCTGTGATCTATTTCACTTATTAGTGTGTCAAGGTGTATCCATTTACACATAAATGAAACTTGTCATTCTTCACAGCACAGTAATATTCCATTTTGTTTTAAAAACCACATCGTCTTTATCCAGTCTCCTGAGTTGTTTCCAAGATTTGGCTATCACAAACTGAGCTGCTATGAACATGGGTGCACATATGACTTTACAATATGATTCTTTGAATTCCTTTGGGTATATTCCTAGCAGGGGAACAGCAGGGTCAAATGGGACCTCTGATTCTAGTTTTCTGAGGAATCTCCACACTGATCTCCACAATGGTTGTACAAGTCTACAGTCCCACCAACAGTAGAGAAGGGTTCCTTTCTCCTCACAGCCTCACCAGCATTTATTGCTGGTTGGTTTTGCAATAACAGCCATTCTTTGTGGAGTGGGATGAAATCTCAGTGTTTTTTTCATCTGCATCTTTCAAATGACCAGTGATGTTAAACATTTCTTCATATGCTTCTTGGCTGCTTTGACTTCTGCCTCTAAGAAGTGTCTGTTCATTTCAGATGCCCATTTTTGAACTGGGTCTCTAAACTTAGGGGGACTGATTTGTTTAAGTTCTTTATATATTCTAGTGGGTAGTCTTTTGTCTGAGAAACAGCTACTAAAGATTTTTTTCCCATCTTGTTAGTTGTCTTTTAGCTGTTCCAGTTGTTTCTTTTGCTAGTTCTCATGTTATAGAGGTTTTGTTCATAAACTCTCTGCCTACGCCAATGTTTACAAGAGTTCTACCTAACCTGTTCTGCAGCAGGTTTATTGTTTCTCTTTTAAAGTTTAAGTCTCAAATCATTGTGATTTTAGTTTAGTACACTGTGAAAGAGATATGTCTAGTTTTTGTTTTGGGCAGGTGAAAGCCCAGTTTTTCCAGCACCATTTGTTAAAGAGGCTGTCTTTCCTCCATTAGAATGTTTGGCTCCTTTGTCAAAGATGAGGTGGCTTAGTGTATCTGGAGTTGTTTCTGGATCTTCTAATCTATTCCACTGGTCCTCAGGTCTGTTACTTTGCCAGTAACATGCAGTTTTTATCACAGTGGCTTTGTAGTACAGTTTTAAATTGGGGACTGTAATACCCCCTTGTCATGTCCTGGTTGCTTCCTCTAAGCTTTTTTAATGAAAGTATTTTCCATCCAGTATTAGAAATCTTTCAAGAGGAAATACAGAAGTACCTAATTTAAGGTTGAATTATAATGACTCTAAGTTTCCAGATGACAAATGTTTTAAACTTTTTAATTAATGATTTCACTAAGAAATAATTTAGGAAATGAAGCTATATTTTAGATGTTATTTTTCTACTTAAAAATTATTTCTATGTAAATGTCAGAAAAGGAATTAATGTAAATTAGAAAACAGAATTATATAAATCTCTTACCTTGTCTTTTTTTTCTTTCAAAGTAACTTTTTCTTTTGCCTCTCTTTTGAGCTTTTCCTATTAAAAATAAACATAAAATTTACACAAGATAACATTATCATAGTAAATGAATATTCTTATTATGAAAATCTTCCCTAATAACTATTAATAAAGAAAAAAAGAATGGGCTGCCAGGCGTGGTGGCTCATGCCTGTAATCCCAGCACTCGGGAGGCAGAGGCAGGAGGATTGCTGAGTTCGAGGCTTGCCTGGGCTACACAGTGAGCTCAGGGCCAGCCTGAACTACAAAGTGAGACCCTGTCTTAAAAAATAAATAAATAAATAAAAAGAAAAAGAGAATGGGGATTTAGCCTAGTAGTTCCAGGATGTGCTGTGCAAACTCAAGGTCCTGAATTCAATCACCAGTATCAAAAAAATAAAAAGATGACTAACTTTTTAATCTTATAAAACAGCGAAAAGAAATGCATTAAATTAGCGTCTTTCTACAGAGGTGTTATTTGGTTTTATTTTTTCTTTTTATTCTGATGCGTCTCTTATGCATAGCTATAAAAAATGTAAAGCTATAAAAAATAAGTCTCCTAAAGCTCTTAATCTCAACTTTCATATTTTAAAATGAAGTGGGTGAACGAAATTATACAGTAAAGAACTTGGGATAAATAAGTAGATTATGAAGAGTTGCAAAGAAATTCACAATGTTTTGGCCCTTCAGAAGCTAAATCAGCTCTTTCCTTGTACACTAAGATATGTTTCAAGTGGAACTATAAAATGAACAAAATTTCAACATGAGATAAACATATGAGGGAAAAAAAGATGCTAAGAAGCAAAACATATTAATCATATGAATAACAGAAAAGATAAAATACTAAATAATATATACCTTTGCTAAAGAATTGGGCATATGGGCCAGGAATTTAGCCCAAGTGGTACCGCTCCGACCTTGCAAGCACAAGGCCCTGAGTTCAATCCAAGGAAGGAAGGGAGAGAGGGAGGGAGGGAGGAAGGGAGGGAGGGAGGGAGGAAGGAAGGAAGGAAGGAAGGAAGGAAGGAAGGAAGGAAGGAAGGAAGGAAGGAAGGAAGGAAGGAAGGGAGGAAGGAAGGAAAGAGGGAGGAAGGGAGGGAGGGAGGAAGAATTTCCCATGTGTATAGAAGTAAAGGTAAAAATGAAAAGAGAGGGCTGGAGATTTAGCTCAGTGGTTCTGGCGCCTGCCTCACAAGCACAAGGTCCTGAGTTTGATCCCTGATCCCCAGTAACCATATACAATGCTAGGTGTGGTGGCTCACACCCGTAATCCCAGCACTCGGGAGGCAGAGACAGGAGGATTGCTGAATTTCAGGCTTGCCTGGGCACCATAGTGAGCTCAGGGCCAGCCTGAACTACAACGTGAGACCCTGTCTCAAAAAAGAAAAAAAAAAAGAGATTTTCAGAATGAGAAGTAAAACTACAGAACTTACTCAGTAAGAAAAAAAAAAAAGAAATTAAAATGTAGCATGCCTGTAATCAATAGACATCTGTAGAACAGAATTGTTTCAATCCAAGGAGCCATAAAGTTCTCAGAAAAGGGTTGTAATTTCTATATATGGAACTTTAGGTAATCAAACATGCCTTGCCTGCCCATAATGCCTCTATGAACTTCTATCTATAATAAATGCCTTATGTACAAGATGGTATATCCCCCCACAGTATTGCTCCTATCCAGAGAACTCACTTCACTATGAAAGAAGCTGATAACTGGATGATTTTAATAGTATACAGTGTTGTTTGTGACAGGGTCCTGCTATGTAGTACAGGCTGGCCTTGAACTCATTATGCAGTCTAGCCTGGCCTCAAATTCCTGGCCACCCTCCTGCTTCAGCATCTCAAATTCTGAGATTACAATCATATGCCACCACACCCATCATATTTACTGTCTTTGTTATGTAAACTACCATCCACAGTAGTTGATCTTTAGATATAATGACAGCTGGAGACTATTCAAAGGGCCTTCAATGTGACTTTCCTCAACACAGTATATTTGCTAAACTAGCAGTAGTACACTGACTCTAATATCTTGGCTTCCAAAGGACAAGTGTTTAACATCACTGGTCATTTGAAAGATGCAGATGAGAAAAACACTGAGATTCCATCTCACTCCACAAAGAATGACTGCTATTGCAAAATTAACCAGCAATAAATGTTGGTGAGGCTGTGAGGAGAAAGGAACCCTTCTCCACTGTTGGTGGGACTATAGACTTGTGCAACCATTGTGGAGATTCCTCAGAAAATTATGATTAGAGGTCCCATTTGACCCTGCTATTCCCCTGCTAGGAATATACTTGAAGGAATTAAAAGAATCATTTTGTAAAGACATACATGCACCCATGTTCATAGCAGCTCAGTTTGGGATAGCCCAATCTTGGAAACAACCCAGATGCCCATCAACTGGAGACTGGATAAAGAAGTTGTGGGGGTTTTTTTTATAAAATGGACTATTACCCTGCCATAAAGAATAACAAGTTTTATTCATTCATGTGCAAATGGACACACCTTGAAGACACACTAATAAGTGAAATAAATAGATCACAGATATGTAAATACCATATCTTTTCTCTGGTATGAGAACCTGCAGATGTAAATGAGTTCTAGAACATATGATAGATTTTGTGAAATAGGAAATGTCCAAAGGGAATGTGGTAGGGGAAAGTAATGAGGGGAAAGAATAAATATGATTTGAAAAGAAAAAGGAAGAACATGTATATAAGGGATACAGGGATGTAGGGTGGTAAGGGATATGATAAAAATGAGAATTAACTCATGTCATGTACTAGTACAAATTCCCCAATGTTGAGTGTGATTGCGAGCTGTATATAAAATCTACCAATAAAGAATCCAATTTAAAAAAAAATCGTAGAGCTCAGAAGATAATGACAGGCTTGAAACCACAGAGAAATCTCTTTTAAAAATTATATTTTCTTGTTTTTTCATGAGTATGAACACTGTTTTAATTTTGTTTTGTTTAGTCCTTTTTGTTTCCTTTTTTTGTTTACTTTCTGCCTGCTTCACCAATCTGTAGAGGTTTAGGTAATCTCTCTTTGTTCCTCAAGCTTGCTTCTACTCTTTCTCTTCTATGTCTCTGTTTACTGCTCTGATCCCTTTTAAATTTTCTCCCCAAAGGGTAAAATCACTCAACTGAGGGGGTGTTTACTGTATATAATTTCCTGGTTTTAGATTTTATCATATAACTACAAATCTTGTTCATATGGCTAAAAGTGGTAAATTAATATTTACCACAGTCCATCATTTTCTAGGCTGTGCTAGATTCTATAATCTCAATAACACATACCAGAACTTATGGGACTCAATGAAAGCAATCCTACAAGAGAAACTTACAGTAGTTATTTCTCACCTCAGAAAAACAGAGTGAGCTTAAATAAACAATCGAGCTGGGTATGTAGCTCAAGTGGTACCATGCCTACTTTGGAAGTACAAGGGCCAGAGTTTGATCCCCAGTGCCACACAAAAAAAATCAAATGTTGAACCTCAAACTACTAGAAAAAGATGAGCAAGTTAGATTTATAGCTGAGGTTAAGAAATTAATGCAATTGGGACTAAGAAATCAATACAAAACCAATGAATCAAAGAGTTGATTCTTAGGAAGATTAAGTACAACTGGAAAACCCTTAGCCAACCTTATTAAAAAAAAAGGAAAGACTCAAATATATGCAATTATGAATGAAAAGGGTAAAATCACAATAGATCCTGCAGAAATCCAGATCATCAATGCCTACTCTTCAAGAACCTATTCTCTAATAGAAAACACAGAAGAAATGGACAGATTCCTAGACATATACGAATTACCAAAGCTGCATCAAGAAGATATAAAAATTCTAAACATTCCAATATCAGTCAATGAAATTCAATAAGTAACTTTTTTAAAACCTACTAACAAAAGCTCAGGCCCTGACAGAATCACTGCTGTGCTGAATTCTACAAGAACTTTAGAGAAAATCTAGTACCATTGTTTCTCAACCTCTTTATAATGAAATTGAAAAAGAAGCAATACTCCCAAACTCATTTCTAGAAGCAAGTATTGCCCAGATACCAAAACCAAAGAAAGATCCAATAAAAAAAAGATATCTATAGGTTAATCTCATTAATGGACACAGACACAAAAATTCTCAACAAAACACTGGCAAACAGTATAGCAAATCATCAAGAAGATTATGCAACATAACCAAGTAGAATTCATTTCAGAGATACAGAGATGATTGAACATACAAAAATTAATAAAGATAGGGCCAGAGATTTAGCTCAGTTGTTCCGGTGACTGCTTAGCAAGCTCAAGGTCCCTGGTTCAATCCCTGGTAAACACATACAACAATTTGGGGCATGGTGGCATGCCCATCTGCAATCAGTACCACATACCACAATGTCGGATGTGGTAGCTCACACCTGTAATCCCAGCACTTGGGAGGCAGAGGCAGGAGGATTGCTGAGTTCAAGGGCTTGCCTGGGCTATATAGTGAGCTCAGGGCCAGCCTGAACTACAAAACGAGACCCTGCCTCAAAAAAAATTAATAAATATACTATATGAACAGAACCAAGGGGGGAGAAAAACATGATCATCTCAATAGATGCAGAAAAAGCATTTGACAAAGTCTAACACATATTCATGGAACAGATGGTCTTTATCTCACTTTGATAAAATCCATCTATGAGACCAACAAAAAAACAAGGATATCCATTGTCATGACTCCTTTTCAACACAGGTCTGGAAACATTAACTGTAGCAATTAGAGAGGAGAAGGCAAGAAAAGAAATGAGGATAGAGCCGGGTGTGGTGGCTCACGCCTGTAATCCCAGCACTCGGGAGGCAGAGGCAGGAGGATTGCTGAGTTCGAGGCTTGCCTGGGCTACGTAGTGAGCTCAGGGCCAGCCTGAACTACAAAGCGAGACCCTGTCTCAAAAAAAAAATGAGGATACAAAAGGAAGAAGTTAACTTATCATTATTTGCTGATGACATGAGGCTCTACATTAAGCCCTCAAAACTCCACCAAAATAATTCAAGCTTTACTGGCCAAATTCAGTAGCATAGCAGATACAAAGTCAGTACTCAAAAATCAACAGCATTCTTGAATACAAATAAACTCACTGAGATAGAAATTAGGGAAATGAAGGAAGTAAAAAAGCCTCACATAGAAAACAACAGTACACTGAAAAATGAGATTGAAGAGGATAACAGAAAAAAGAAAAGGTATCCCTGTTCTTGGGTAGGAAAAAGTAATGTACTGAAAATGGCTATACTTGCAAAATTGTTATATAGATTTAATGCAATCCCTATCAAAGACCAATATTGTATTTCAAAGAATTAGAGAAAACAATCCTAAAATTCATTTTGAATGAGAAGAGATCTAAAATAGGATAGGACAGGACAGTACAGGACAGGAACAGAAATGCTATTGTTTTGTTTTGTTTTTTGTTTTTTGTTTTTTTTTGAGACAGGGTCTCGCTTTGTAGTTCAGGCTGGCACTGAGCTCACTATGTAGCCCAGGCAAGCCTGGAACTCAGCAATCCTCCTGTCTCTGCCTCCCAAGTGCTGGGATTACAGGCGTGAGCCACCACACCCGGCTGTTTTGGTTTTTTTTTTAAGGTAAAGCAAAGGTAATAATCTCTGACTTGATGCCATGCTACAAAGTTATGTTCATAAAAACAGCATGGTACTAGCAAAAAGAAAAAAAGATAACCAAGGATCAATGCAACAGATTAGAAAATGCAGAAAGAATTCCAAACATATTCAGTCACCTTTTTTGATGAAAAAGTCAAACATCTTCATTGAAAGATCGCCTTTTAATAAATGGTGCCAGGAAAACTGGCTTTCCACATTTAAATATTAAAACTATATCTACATCTTTCACCAAGCACTAGACTAAAATCAAAATGAACCAAAGATCTAAACATTAAAAAGAAACACTGTATTTGATAGACAAAACAGGTGGAATTCTCAAAGATACTGGTTTAGGCAAAGACTTTATAAACAAACCCCAAATGCACAGGAAATATAAACAATCAACAACTGGGATCTCACCATATTAAAAGCTTTTGCAAAGCAAAAGAAACCATCAACAGAATGAAGAGACAACTCATAATGTGGGGAAAAAAATTTTGCAAGCTGTACCTCAGACAAATGAGTATATCTAGAATACAGAAAAAAGAACTAAAAAAAATCAGAGCACTCAAATTTAAAGACCCAATTAAAAAATGGGCAGCTGAAATGAACATACACCTCTCAGATGAAGAAGAAATTTAAAAAATGAATATATGAAAAAATGTTTACCATTACTGGTCTTCAAGTGCTTCAAATTAAAACCAACACAGATTCTATGTCACTCCAGAAAGAATGGCTATTATGAAATTAACCAAAAACAATGGTGGCAGGGCCATGAGGAAAAGGAGACCCTTATAACACTGTTGGTGGGAGCATAGACTGGAGCAACCACTGTGGAAGTCAATGTGAAGATTCCTCAAAAAAAAAAAAATTGGGGTCTGGAGCTTTAGCTCAGTGGTTCCGGCACCTGGCTAGCAAGTGCAAGGTCCCTGGTTCAATACTCAGTAACCACATACAATACCGGACATGGTGACTCACACCCACCAGCAATCAGTACCTCATATGTAATGCTGGGCGTGGTGGCTCATGCCTGTAATCCCAGCACTCAGGAGGCAGAGACAGAGACAGAGGCAGGAGGATTGCTGTGAGTTTGAGGCTTGCCTAGGTTTAGTTCAGGGGCAGTCTGAACTATAAAGCAAGACCCTGTCTCAAAACAAACAAACAAAAACTAAACTAAACTAAAGGCTCCATTTGACCCAGTTCTTCCTTTTTGGCATCATACTATAGCAATATATGGACACCTGTGTGTATAGGGGCACATTTTGTACTACCAAAAGTTTGGAAACAGCTCAAATGCCCATCAACCGATGAATGGATAAAGATGTGTTGATTTTTCCTCATATACTTTATTTTCATTTATTGAGTTCATTGGTGCATTTTAGATATACATTATGATCACATTCAGCATTAAAACTTTATACCTATATAGGATATACCTTGATTCTCATTTTTTCCCATTCCTCTGCCTTCCCTACCTCCCCACTTGCCCCTATATACATAAACTTTGTTTCCATTTTTTTTTAACCAGAAGGTGTGTTTTATACAGTGAAGTACTACTCTGCCATAAAGAAGGATGAGCTCCACACATTTATAGCTAAATGGATGTAATGAGACTATACTCTTAAGTGAAATAAATCAGACACACATGCTTAAATATCACATTGTTTCTCTGGTGTAAGAAACTAGAAATGAAAATAAAGATCAAAGTGTATAAAATACTGAGAAATGAGAAGAAAATGTTCCAATAAGAAAGGGAACAAGGAGGAGAGTGGGAAAAAAAAGAGCAGACAAAAAAAGAGAAGAAAAGAAACAAGTGGAAACAATATTTTTAGGAATAAAGAGGGGAAGAGGGTGAAGGAAGGGGAGAGGAATGGGGGAAAAAAGCACCAACAAGATGTATCATGTACAGGTACAAATTCCTTATGATGAATGTTATCATTATATATATCTATAATGTACAAATAAAAAAAAAGCCAGGCATGGTAGCTCACACTTGTAATCCCAGCACTTGGGAAGCAGAAGCAAGAGGATTGTTGAGGCCAGCCTGGGCTACATAGTGAGTTCAAGGCCAGTTTGAACTACAAAGCAAGACCTGGCCTCAAAAAACTAAAAATACAAAAAACACCAAATTAAAAAAAATAACAGAGATGATTTGGTAGCTGAAGGAACAGGAAAAGGTTTTAAGATTTTTTTTAAAGATATTAGAATCTTATTCATGTTTATTAGCTTAAAAATAAAAAATTGAACATTGCTGAGTATTTAATCGAGAGCATCAAAAATTGAGGGCTGGGGTCTGGAGATTTAGCTCAGTGGTTCTGGCAAATGCCTAGCAAGCGCAAGGTCCCTGGTTCAATCCCAGTAACCACATACAACATTACTGGACATTATGACTCATGCCCACCAGCAATCAGTACCACATACCACAGTTCCAGATATGGCAGCTCTTGTCACACATTCAGGAGGCAGAAACAGGAGAATTGCTGAATCTGAGGCTTGCCTGGGCTACATAGTGAGCTCAGGGCCAGCCTGAATTACAAAGTGAGTCAAAAAAAATTCAGGGCTGAGGATGTAGCTAAATGTAGCCTAGTTTATATGATTCCTTCCACTCAATTCCCAGCAAGTGTCATGGAAACACAACAAAACATCAAATGACCCAGAAGAACTCCTCTTTTATTGATACATTGAAACAGTAAAATAAAGGTAAGTATGGACATTATTATCACAGTAATCTACTTAGTTATTTCTTTAGTAATATTAAAAATATAAAAATTGCAAAGCTCTGTATTCATATTAAGACAAATCAAAGATAAAACATAATTCTAGCTTTTGAAGATCCTGCAATACTATATAATCAAAGGCATAGATTAAAAGAACTATTTTAATGTAAAAACAAAATGCTACATGAATACTTATATACAGTAAATTTACAATTATAAGGTAAATTGCTGTATAAGATTTTCCACCAATGAAAAGGATGAAAAGAAATACAGAGAAGGTCCCCTGCTGGGGATACACACAAAAAAGAATTACGATATTCCTATAACAGCGACACTTGCACCCATGTTTATAGCAGTTCAGCTTGTGATTGCTCAATCTTGGAAAAAACCCAAATGCCCATCAACTCTAGACTGAATAAAGAAGATGTGGATTTTTATTAAAATGGAGTATTACTCTGCCATAAAGAATGATGAGATTGAATCATTTATATTCAAGGATATACTCATAAGTGAAATAAATAGGTCACAGATGTAAAAATATCACACATTTTCTCTGATACGAGAAACTGAAGTTATAAATGTGTCCTAGATTGCATGATTGATATTGTGAAATAATAAATATTCAAAGGGTAATGGGGCTTAGGGGTAAATAATGAAGAAAGAAAAAAATGTTAAAAAAAGGAAACAATGGCTGGGTGTAGTAGCTCACACCTGTAATCCCAGCACTTGGGAGGCAGAGACAAGAGGATTGCTGAGTTCGAGGCTTGCCTGGGCTACATAGTGAGCTCAGGGCCAGCCTGAACTACAAAGTGAGACCCTGTCTCAAAAAAAAAAAAAAGGAAACAATGCTTGTGTATATAGGGGTGGGTGGGAAGTAGGGTGGGTAGGGAAGGGGGAAAAATGAGAATTAAGAAATACAGAGAAGACAACAAATTTGCAAAAAGTGATGTTCCAAAATAATGTAGAGTGATTAAGTGATGAGACTCCAAAGACATGAAAAACAGATTTGAAGTCCAGACATTCTTTCTCACTATGTGATTCTTAATAAATAACCTTTCAAAATGAATATAATTAGTATTGCATACAGCATTGCTGTGAGGATAAAATCTGATGTAAGTGGGGTACTTAGCAGAGTGCCTGCAATATAAGAAGAAAAAATGGTATCTGTTATGTTAAAAAGTTAGGCAATTCACTTTGTAAACTGCAAAATGCTATGTGCAGATATAAGCCACTCTTTTGAAACAATTACTTTAAAGCTACATTAAATACATTAGCATTTAAATGAGATAATATTTCTCAAATAGTTATGAAATACTTAAAAGTATTTTTAGTCTTAAAAGTATATATACATTCCTAATTTCTTATTGAAAGAATGTGCTAAATATTCAGGAAAAAAGTTAACAGGAAAAAATATTTTTAATCTCTAGTTGCCCTAATCTATCAAATTATTTCTAAAATGACATGTTTATAAAAATAAAAATTTGCACCTAAACATTGTGTTAAACAAAGGTATATTAAAACTAATTAAATATGTTTTATAATATTGATATCCTACTATATATATTTGAAGAAAATGATGTTCATTAGAGTATAGTTTTTCAATTACAGTTTTTTCATTTAAATAACCTACAATCATTTTACCTATAATGCAAAAAATAACCTACATTTTCTTGTCTTTCTTTTTCAAGTTGCTCCTTCACAGACAAAAGTTCATTTTTGAGATCAGATAGTTCCATCTCCTAAAGGAAAAGAAATAAGGAGTTCTTAAAAGTTGCCGTATATTTCTGTTTCTATGAAAATGTAAACTAGTTTCTTTTCATTGTTTGTTCGTTTGTTCATTTGATACAGGGTCTTGCTCTGAGCTCAGAGCTCACTATGTAGCCCAGACAATCCTAGAACTCACAGCGATCCTCCTGCCTCTGCCTCCTGAGTACTGGGATTACAGGCATGAGCCACCGTGCCCAAATTGTGGTAGGTGGTAGTGATCGCTGGTGAGTATAAATCATCATGCCCAGCATTGTGGTATGTGGTACTGGAGATCAAACTCTGGACCTTGGGCTTGCCAGGCAGACACCGGAACCACTGAGCTAAAAATCCCCAGTTCATAAACTACTTTTTCAAGAAAAGTCAGTTCTGTAGAGAAATTTATTGATAAGATACCTCTAGAAGTCCATAGATATGAAGATCATAACCAGATTTCATTTAAAAATTATTTTACAGTTTTCTCCAAAAATGATGTAACACTAAGTATATTTGTTCTCATTCTCTCCTAATCTATCTTTTCCTACAACTTGAATTACTTGTTAAATGGACATCGTAACATTTCATTTGAAACGATAATTTGTTCTACTTCAAAAAATAAATTAGGAAACTACCAGGCCAGGGATTTAGCTCAGTGGTTCCAGTGTCTTCCTTGCAAATGAAAGGTCCTCAGCACCACATACCACAGTGCCGAGCATGGAGGCTCACAACTGTAATCTCAGCACTCGGGAGACAGAGGCACAAGGATTGCTGTGAGTTCAAGGCTTGCCTGAGCTACATAATGAGATCAGAGCCAACCTGAACTACAAAGCAACACCCTGTCTCAAAGAAAAAAAAAAAACTCAAATTAGAAAACTACCTAAGAATCTGCAAGAACCCTTTCATACAAGATCATCCTTCCATAGTTCAAAAATTCCCGTTTTACACATACTATGTTTTACCATCAAACATGGTAACATTATAAAAACTAGTGTTTAATATTCATTTTGTATCTCACCAAAGATGCTCTTGCAGATGATAGTTCTTGTTCTTTGCTCTTATAAAGTCCTAATTCTGAGTCTCTTTCTTCAACAATCTTATCATATTGGTGCTATGTTAAACAAAGGTATATTAAATAATTATGTTTTATAATATTGGTATCCTACCACATATAATATTTGAAGAAAATTATGTTTATTAGAGTACACATAATTTTTAAATTATATTTTTAATTCAAATAACCTGAAACTTATTCAACAGTAAGTAAAACTTATTAAATAGTCTTGGAAATAATCTAACATAAGAGTAAGAAGTAACTCTTTATATTGGAGATGCTGAATTAATTCATCATTTTAAAAACACAGCAGAAACACTGGGGCTTCTTAGGAAAGTTGCCAACTCCAAATCTGGGACAGAAAATACAAAAGGAGCCTTGAAAATTCTCTCATAACAAAAACTATTACCAGAAACTATTAGAATCAAGTCAAAAGGAATTACCAGCCTTTGAAAGGCCACTACTGGACTAAGTTGAGATAATTTGAGTATTATCAAATTATTTTTTATTGAGATAAAAGCTTTATTATATTGAAAAATAAGAAATTTGTTTAAATTTGAGTTTATAAGGTTATTTTTTAGATTTTCATTGTTTACATTATGCTAGATTCCAGCAACATTTTTAAAAATGAACAAGTATAACCTATTTACTGTCCAAATTATGAGACTGAGGAGATCTTCCTAGTAGAAAAATTATTCTAAATAACAAAAAATAGATGGCACAAATCCAGCAAAAAGGAAGCTTTTACTTCTTTGTTTAAAAACTGTCTAGACTAGAGTAAGCATTAGATACATGTAAAGGATATAAATACTAATGTAGGATATGCTGGCTATGTACTTAAATAAAAGACAGAAAGCACTATAAAACTAGAAGAAATGATGAGGAGATAGGAAATGATACTCCAGCCCAGCTTTGTATGGTTAAGATCTGAGTTTAGAGAAGTGGAGGATCAAGAGTATTCCAGCTAATGTCACTGTTATATAGAAAATTCTTTTCTGACAAATCAGAATATTATTGGGAGTTCATCACTTTTTGCACAGAAATATGAATTCAATTAATAATTTTTTCTAATCTCTTTCCTCTCCCTCCCTCCCCTCTCCTTCTCTAGTATGAAATGCAAACATGGACCAATAAAAAAAATTTTAAGCAGAAAACAAATAATTTTTATTATATGAAAAAGTTACCTTATGCTTTTCCATAAGTGCTACCATTTCAGCTATTTTATGTTGACATCGTACATCACTTTCTTTCTGTAATTTTACTGCTTCATCAGCTGCTATTTTTGCCTTCTCAACCTATCAGATAAATAGTATTTAAAATTAATGTACAAAATACAAATTTAACTTAAATGTAAAAAACAAAGTATACTCCCACTTATCTAAATATGGAAAATTTAAACACCAGGAAATTTAAAAAAAAAAAAACAAGTAGAAAATACATCACTGTTATGGTTTGTATCTAGATGTCCTCCCAAAGCCTTAAACACTAAGAGATGGGGCTTTTCAGTGGTGGCTGGATCTAGGGTGTGTGAATGTGGATTAAATTGGTCCATAGATTGTTTAGTAGAATTCTGGGTGTGGACAACAGGAAGGCCTAACCTGACTGTGAGTGGCACTACCCAGAATGCTTATAGCCTGGATGGGAAAAAAGGGAAAGGGAGGCTTGCTGTTGCTGTCTGATGCCTTTAACCTGCTAAACCATGGACTATTTCTTGTTTGCCATGCCCTCCAACACAGAATCCTGCCTTGGAGCCAGCTGACTATAGACTGAAACCTTTTCAAACTTAGCTAAAATGAACTTTTCTCCTTTAAGTTTTGCGCACTGAAAAAAGTAACTAACACAATCACAATTTTGGCTTTCTTCTAGTGTTTTATCAAGTGAAATGACAGTATAACACTATAATAATTTTTTTAAAACTCAATCATTTATAATAATAGTGATAATTGTTCATAAAATAAACTTATTAAATCCTTCTAAAAACAATTGAAAATTTAAGAATCCTTATTACTTTTTTCTTTAAATGCTAATGAATACAGAGTTTTAGTATAAGTTCTAAACATACTTAGTTTTTCTCACCTGTCCCAAAAGATTCTCTTCTGATAACTTTCTGTCCTCAATTTCTTTTTGATAGCTGTGAGTCATTTCTTCAAACTTGTGTTTGGCACTTTCTAGTTCTAATTCTAGTGTATTGATCTTTAAAGAAAATAGCATGAATATAAATAAGTAATGTGGATTAAAGCAAAATATTTCATATCCATTTTGTAGTTTTTAAATTTTAAAATACTACTTATTTATGAAAATTATGTTTAGATCATTTCCCTTACATTTTTCACATGGCATGATGTATATAATTTTTCATTATTTTCTTCTCTAAAATATATAGTTGACATTATAAAATAAACAGCCAAAAATTTATTTTAATGCATTTCTCAATATTTAAATTGGTTAATTTCAGTTCCATATCTTTCAGAAAAGTAACTATTCCAGTTGGGCAGAAAATCTATA
>PVIC010026809.1:0-24274 GCA_004025085.1 Thryonomys swinderianus
GCCAACCTGAACTACAAAGTGACACCGCCTGAAAAAATAAAAATTAAAAAGTTGTTTCATCCAGGTATGGTGGCACATGGATATAATTCCAGCTGCTTAGGAGGCTGAAGCAGCACTGAAAGTTCACCAGACTAGGTGACATGGGAGAACCGTGTCTCACCACAAAGACTTCAGGGTAGCTCAGAGCAAGCCCTTCAGCTCAGCTTCCAGCATCACAACAGTAACAGCAACAAAATTGCCTTACAGACTGATAGGAAAAAGGAAGGGCCTTGACATCCAGGCTGGGATTTCCAGCCCAGGCGGGGTCCGGAGAGTCTCGGCAAGCATTGCACCACTTTGCCGGGCCCAGCCCAGGCCCAGGGTCCTCAGTGGAAACTGTTCAGCCTGCCGAGGAAGGCCCGAGACCCCGGCAGCCCGTGGCAGCCAAGAGTCCCACACGAGCTCCCTCTGTGTCCATTTGAGGGCACACGGGTACCAGACTGGGGTGAGGGTGCCGACCTCTGAGTCGGGAGAAGGGCACCAAGGGGCCCCTGTACCTTCGAGTTGCACAATTGTATGATTTGGTTTACGATCCCAAAACCCCCAGGGCATCAAATAAAGACCTATCTGTAGACACATAGCAATGGTAGAAACCCTCGAAGTGGAGGGTCACCGACCACCTCCATGTGTCTGTATGCTAGCAGCATAACTCATTCCTTTTATTCAGTTCACTGTATCATTCAAGGACTGGAGGAAGGGGAGCAGAAGCTAGTAGTGAAACTGTGCCCTTCCAAAAGTGTTTCTTGCCGCCTGCTTCCGCTCGTCACTCGAGGTCCTTCAGCCATGCCAGTGTGACAGCTGTTGTGTCACTTTGTCCAGAACAGAGTGGCCTGTGGGAGAGGGAAGTGACTCAGCCTGGTGGCTTTCAGAGCAAGGGTGCGCCCGGGTTCCTGAGCAGGTGGCTCAGGGTCGCCTTGGAATCTGCAGGGGCCCCATGGCCAGAAGCACTTCGAGCGTAGGACCGGCAGAACTGGTCCCGGCCTTCAAAGAGCGGGACGGTGCTTGTTCCTCAGGCTGTACACGGCCACTTACATGGTTGGGAAGAGTGCTGCCCAGGCCCCTGCTTCGAGAGTGGGATGGCAAACTTTGAGGATAACACCCAGATGTTTTGTTCTGACGTAGAAAGGTCCCTGTGGAAGTCAGATTTGAGACAGAGAAGTACAAGTCTGTCTGTGTGGGTACCAGACTGAAATGAGCCTGTGTGGCTCCGATGAGGCCTAAACCCCTCGAGTGCTTATTCTAGCCCCAGCCCCACCCAACAGGCTCAGGTGGCACTGAGAGCCAAGCTCTGACCCAAAGGGGCCAGCTGCTGCTGCACCTGGGACTCGGTCCGCTGTCTCCTTTGTGAGATCGCCCCTTCTGTCTTAGCTTGGAAAGGAGTTGGAATTTGGATGCCAGTGAGTGACATCTGCCCTCTCTTCCTCCTGGGCCACTTCTCCGAGCCTAATGAAAGGGTCTGATTGTAAAGACAGGCCCCAGCATGAAGACAGGAAAGAAAGTAGGAGAAAAACAAATAATAAGCTCTAATAGTAATAGAAGTTTGAAAAATGCCTGATAGAATTTGGGAAATTCTGTATGGATGTGTTTTTGGTCTTCCTATGGGTTTTTGTGGGTTTTTTTGCCCATCCTGTGGTTTCTTAGGGAAAGTTTAGATGTAATTTTCAAGCAGAACCATTATTGTAAATGAAGAGTGAGAGTCGAGAGAGGACTTCACAGAAAACGTGCTTCCGACCCTGCTCGTCTCACACCTGAGGAAGAGTAGGCTCAGGACGGCAGAGGGGCTGCCCGGGGCCACTCTGCGGCCGCGGAGGAGCCAGAACTCGAACCTCATCTCCCGCCCCTTGGTCCCATGCTGTTCTCATCACGCTTCCCCGTTCCTGTCTTCCGGGCTAGAGGGGAGTGAGTACCCTGAGGAGTCATCCGAGAGCCGGAGGCACAGTGTTCTTCATTTTCTTTTGCCTGCAGTCAAACCGGGCAACGTCAGGAACATCATTCAGCACTTCGAGAACAGCCAGCAGTATGATGCCCCAGAACCAGGGACGCAGCGCCTCTCCACCGGAAGCTTTCCTGAGGACCTGCTGGAGAGTGACAGGTAGCAGTGGCAGGATGGACTCGCCAGCTGCCCCTGTGCCGAGCACGGATAGGGCTTGGTGCTGAACTTTCACTCTAGCTGCCTGGCCCCTTCCCACTGGACCCTAAGGTCCACTGTGGGACTCTCTCCCCGCCCAGAGAGCTGCAAAAGACACGTCAAGTATCAGTCATAGACAAGTGGAAGAGCAGGGGGAGCCTGCCATGCGCTGTAAAGTTTTCCTTCAGACCCGCCTCCTCACTCCTGGTAATCTCCATCTCGAGACTTAGCTAGATGATGCTATGCAGCAGATAATCCAGACACACGAAATGACAAGGGGAACAAAGAAAGTCTTTTTCTGCCAGTGAAGAGGAGCTAGAGAGGAGGTCTAGTAGACACTAGTGTAACTGAGTATCAGGCACCTGCTTCAGCAAAGAGATCCAGAGTTGGGCCGGAGATTTAGCTCCGTGGTTCCGGTGCCTGCCTCCCTCGCAAGGGCCTGAGTTCAATACCCAGTACCACATACAATGCTGGGCATGGTGACTCACGCCCACCAGCACTCAATACCACATACCACAGTGCCGGGCGTGGTGGCTCACGCCTGTAACCCCAGCACTTGGGAGGCAGAGGCAGGAGGATTGCTGAGTTTGAGACTTGCCTGGGCTACATAGTGAGCTCAGGGCCAGCCTGAGCTACAAAGCGAGACCCTGTCTCAAAAAAAAAAAACAAAAGATCCAGAGTTGACTGGTTCAAAATACACTGCTCATGGGCCAGAGATTTAGCTCAGTGACACCACCCCTACCTCACAAGCCCACAGTCCTGAGTTTAACCCCCAGGTACTAGGGAAAAAAATAATGCACTGCTCTTCCCTTTTCAAGAAAAAAAGAGGGGCTGAGACCGGCACCTCTCCTGCTGTATCTGCACTGGGTTCTAGTGAGGCTCTGCAGGTGCTCCAGGGCTTACTTGCTCCGAGTGTGGCTGAGCACAACCGAGTCTCACTAGAAGTCTAGCCCAGCACCTTAGGGTTGCCTGTAGTCAGAACACCCTCGGGGCACAGGAAAATAATTCTGTGCACAGAGAGGTCAAGGCCACCACGCTGGAATAGAAACAGGCACAGTGGCATCACTAGGAAGCAGTGTGAGTATCAATTATGAAATTTCAGGTCAGACATTCCTGCTGCAATGCAAGGCTCTTCCTTGATTCACTTAGTGCATGTTACGGTTGAGCCATAAGAGCCGGTGGGGGTGGGGATTCAGCTTAAATGGCACCGTGCCTATCTGGAAGCACAAGGGCCTGATTCAATCCCTGTGCCACAAAAAAAAAAGATTGTGCCATGGGGGAACTGACGATGATTAGATTTGTTCTGTAGGGAGAGGTGGAGTCCTGAGACCAGTGGGTAAAGACTCTCTCCGAGGCCTGACCATTTAAATATGTCAGCTATTTGAAGAAAATATTGTCGACACTGACATTTGACACCTTTTACATATTTGCACTCTTGACCTGGCCAGGTAAATTTACCCTATCCAGCAAGGTTTCCCAGACCCTAAAGCCGTCCTCAGCAGGTTTGGATGTGATGATTGTAAGCTCCTTGGCAGTCCTGGGGGCAGTGTCTGCAGCACAGGACTCAGCGGGCGTAAATCACCCCGTTCTCCAAGGCAGTACCCTCAGAATTAGCCGGAGATGGGCTCTGCCGAGCCTCAGCGTCACTCGCTGCCACCGCGCGGCCAGATCCCCCGTGAGGCCTGGGGCGCTGACGTGACCACTCGGGTCCTGTGGAGAGTGTTCTGAGTCGGCCTGGTTGGAATTCCGACCACAGCTGTCTGAGGGGAGCCGAGTAGGGGCCGCTTGGCAGTGTTTCCTAACCCCGCAGCCAGACTCCATCCCCAGCAGAGGAGCCGCACTGGATCCTCGGGCAGAGATGGAGAGCGGGGCCCTCAGCTCCCTCCCGCCCGCGGCATCCTGCTGCGATATTGAGAGGTCTCCAGACATCTCCGGCCTCTGTGGTGCCAGAGCCAGAGCAGGATGCAGATCAGGAATAATGTCAGCCTCAGCCGGGAACAGCCCTGCAGGGCCCCCACGAGGCTGGTGGGTGGTGGCTGCGCCCAGGGGCAGCGAGAGGTCAGAGCTGCCAGCTGCCTGTACTGCGACGCACTGCGGGACCAAGCAGCACCCGCTCAGCAGCATCTCATCGAGCCTGGACACCTGGGAGCCGCGTGCCTGGGCAGAGATGGGCTCCTGCAGCCAGGCCTCTCCGAGGTTCCCAGCCGGCCGTCTGCTCCCCGCAGGGGAGATGGAGGCTGGGAAGGCCGCTGTCAGGATAAGAATGGGAAGAATCCCCTTCGCAGCTGGGCACAAATCCAACAACAGCAATTCCAATAGGCAGTTTGGGGAATCATGGAAGTAGCCTGTGCAGAGGGCCACTGTGTGTCCCTCTGAGAAGGTCCTGTCAGGAAGGACCCGCCAGAGCCAGCGCAGTGCAGAGCAGAGGCAGATGACTGCCTCGAGACAGCCCCGGGGAGGCTGGGAGACCGGTCCCCGGGGAGGGCTGTGCCCCACAGCTTCCCTGACGGGAGCACAGGTGCAGACATCCAGGCCCCCACCTCAGCCCCCAGCCCGTCTCCCCGTAGAGCCCTTCCTCGGGTCAGAATGAGGAGGAGGCTCTCACCGAGCTCCCGGGGCAGGGAGAGTTCAGGGGCAGCTTCAGCACGGGCGTTTGGGCCGTCGAGTGCCCCAGAGATGGGGAAGCAGTTAGAGGCTGACCTGGTTTTCCTGCCCCCGCCCCCGCCCCCCAGCTCGCGATCAGAGATCCGCCTGGGCCGCTCTGAGAGCCTCAAGGGCCGGGAGGAGATGAAGCGGTCTCGGAAGGCAGAGAACGTGCCCCGCTCGCGGAGTGATGTGGACATGGACGCCGCCGCCGAGGCCACACGCCTGCACCAGTCAGCCTCGTCCTCCGCCTCCAGCCTCTCCACCAGGTGGGCCAGCTAGGCCGCTGGGCCTGTCGCCCTGGGAACGGGCCAGGACCCGGGTTCTGAGAGCCGGTATTCCTTCGACAGGTCTCTGGAGAACCCAACCCCTCCCTTCACCCCCAAGATGGGCCGCAGGTATGTGGTGAGCCCCTTGCTGTGGGCTGGAGCTGGGCAGGAGCAGAAGGGCCCGCCCGAGGAGCAAGGCTGAGCTCCTGTCCACCCCCAGGAGCATCGAGTCCCCCAGCCTGGGCCTCTGCACAGACGCCCTCCTTCCCCACCTCCTCGAGGATGATCTGGGCCAGCTGTCTGACTTGGAGCCAGAACCAGACCCCCAAAACTGGCAGCACACCGTGGGCAAGGCCGTGGTGGCCGGGCTGACCCAGAGGGAGATTGACCGGCAGGAGGTCATCAATGGTGAGAACGTGCTCCATCCCTGCTCGCCCTTCTTCGGGGAGAGGTCCAGGCCCCAGGCCCCAGAGCCAGGCGAACGGGGCAGGCCTGGGCAGCCGCACACGGCGTTCCTCCGTCTCAGCCTTGAGGTTAAAGTGCCGTGTGTGATCTGAAAGCCGCACTCCAGTTCCCCCGACGGTGGAGTGGCAGGGAGGCCAGAACAGCCTGCAGATGCTTGGCTCTGTTCGCTGTCTGTCCTCAGAGCTGTTTGTGACTGAAGCATCCCATCTGCGCACACTTCGGGTCCTGGACCTCATCTTCTACCAGCGCATGAAGAAGGAGAACCTGATGCCCCGGGAGGAGCTGGCCCAGCTCTTCCCTAACCTGCCCGAGCTCATTGAGATTCACAGTAAGCGGCCCGGTCCCTCCCTCCTGACCTGCCCTGTGCTCCTGCAGCCTTCGGCCGGGCGGCTCACGCTGAGCCGCCCAGTCCCCCCAGACAGCCTGCCCTGCCCTGGGCCTCACAGGAAAGCCCGGGACAGCTCCACATCCCCCAGAGCAGAATGCTTAGCAGGCCCTTCCCTGTGGGCTTCAGCCAGAGCTCCTCCTTTCCTGTCACAAAGGATCTAGCACTGTGGGGTCAACCCCGGCATTTCCGTGTGTTCTCTGTCCACCTCAGATTCCTGGTGTGAAGCCATGAAAAAACTCCGGGAGGAGGGCCCCATCATCAAAGAGATCAGCGACCTCATGCTGGCTCGGGTATGGCTGACTTCCCCTGCAAGGTGGAGCCTGCAGGAGACAGGCCTTTGGCAGGGGTGGGAGTGGCCAGGGGTGGGCCCGCCGGGCTGCGTCTGTCGCCACTGCCTGTCCGTTCTGCCTCCTCAGTTTGACGGCCCTGCCCGGGAGGAGCTCCAGCAGGTGGCTGCGCAGTTCTGTTCCCACCAGTCCATAGCCCTGGAGCTGATCAAGACCAAGCAGCGCAAGGAAATCCGGTTCCAGCTCTTCATGCAGGTGTGCCCCGCACCGTGCCTCCCTTCTGTCTGCTGTGGGTTCGCCCACAGTGCCCGCACCCCGCCTGCCCTGCCCTTCCTTCAGAGTTAGGCCACTGCGGACACAAACCGCCTGCCGCTGTCTCGGGTCTTCGTCTGTGAGGCGTGGACGAGGCCTGTCCGTCTCTGCCACACGTCCGCCACCACCTTTCAGGGTGACCATCCAGCATTAGGGCCTGTGGGGCCATCACGGCTCCAGCCACAGCTGAAACTGTTCTGTGTGCAGGAGGCCGAGAGCCACCCTCAGTGCCGGCGCCTGCAGCTCCGAGACCTCATCATCTCTGAGATGCAGCGCCTCACCAAGTACCCACTGCTGCTGGAGAACGTCCTCAAGCACACCCAGGGTGAGGACGGGCGGGGCGCGGACCCTCACCCGGGTGGGGCCTTGGGGTCTCCAGCGCCCCCCGCCTCGTCTTGGGTGGTGTGTCTCAAAGGAAATGCTCATAAACGTGCTTTGGCAGGGTGCTCAGCAGGGGAAAGGGCGAGGGGCACCCCTGGCCCGCGTGGCCTTCGGGCAGATCACGGGCTGGCCCTCGAGGCCGGCCCGGCTCTTCCCAGCCACGTGTCTGGCCGTGGTCTAACACCAGGGAAGCCCCTCCGCCCCTCGCCGGATGCTCCCACGCCGTGCGCGAAGATGGCGGTGTGTGCCAACAGTGAGCAGGCTCAGAGGGGCCTGGCCCAGCCTGTCCCCACATGAGGTTCTGGGCACCCCTCACTCCCTCCAGTTTGGCACAGTGGAGTCACGACAGGGGTGTGGAGAGCCTCGGCTGGTCTGAACAGGTTTCCTAGAGTCTCTTCTTCGTTGTACCAGCAGCAGGCCTGGCTGTGGTGCAGGCAGGAACCCTCAAAGCCATCAGTGTGGCATCTAGGGGTACCCAGGGAAGGGTAAACCGGCCCGAGGCGCTCCACTGAGGTGAGGCCACTCACCTCCACACCTGCCAGTCAGCACGGCTGTGCGGGCAGCGGGTCTGAGGAGCGCGTCCTGGCAGAGGGAGCCCTGAGCCCGCTCCGTCCCGTCTGTCAGCGGACACTTCAGAGCACGCGAAGCTGTGCCGAGCCCGGGACCAGTGCCGAGAGATCCTTCGGTTCGTGAATGAAGCAGTGAAGCAGACGGAGAACCGGCACCGGCTGGAGGGCTACCAGCGACGCCTGGATGCCACCGCCCTGGAGAGGGCCAGCAACCCCTTGGCAGCCGAGTTCAAGGTAGGCAGAGCCCACGGCACAGTCACCGTCCGCATTCTCAGGCGCCCGCAGGACACAACTCCAGGCAGGGCTGGAGAGTGTCAGGGTAGAGCCGTGAGACAGCGATGTGGTGGGCCTGGGAGGCACACCCTGGGCGCTCGGTGCCACCTGCGGGTGGACAGGGCAGACGCCTCTCCCGGTTGGAAGCCACACAGCAGAGCATGGCATGGGAGTCACGGGGTTATTTGGGCGGGGAGCTGGGCACGAGGCCAGTGCCTGTTGGGTGCTCAGACACTGAGCGAGTGGGCGGTGGCGTCTCCTTACAGAGCCTGGATCTTACAGCCAGGAGGATGATCCATGAGGGGCCCCTGACCTGGAGGATCAGCAAGGATAAGACCTTGGGTATGTGCCAGTGGGCATGGAGGGCATCTGTGGCGGGACCCGCTCTGGCAGGCTGCTGTCTCTGTGGCATAGACCCTGGAAGCTGTTGCTCTCCAGGGCTGAGGCAGCAGAGGGCACTTAGCTCGGGCCTCTTAAGCACAGCGTGGGAAGATGAGCAGAGCCGGGACTTGGGGCCCCGGACTGCCAGGGGCCCCAGACAGGGAAGGGCCTCGGGGACCCCAGGGTCCCTTGTGCTGATGAGGGTGAGTGCAGCAGGGTGCGCCTCCCCCAGACCTGCACGTGCTGCTGCTGGAGGACCTGCTCGTGCTGCTGCAGAGACAGGACGAGCGGCTGCTGCTGAAGTGCCACAGCAAGACCGCGGGGGGCTCCGCGGACAGCAAGCAGACCTTCAGCCCCGTGCTCAAGCTCAACGCCGTGCTCGTCCGCTCTGTGGCCACAGGTACCCGCAGCGCCGTCGGCCAGGCCTGGGCTCCACAGAATGTGAAGATGAGTGGCTGCGGGGCGGCATGGGGACCAGGGCACAGACGGGCCAGGTAGAGGGGTGGTCGCTCTCAAGGCCAGTGCTGGATGGGGTGGTGACGGTGCCAAGCGGGGTTGGGCAGGACGGGAAGAGGAGCCCTGGGCAGAGGGTCACGAAGACGGAAGCCCACAGTGCTGTGCCAAGTCCAGCAGCCAGACGGGAGCAGGAGAAGTATGGCGGAGGCCCAGGGCCTCCGTCCCTCTTCATCTGTAACCCGGTGCTGCCTGCCCACCGTAGGGGCGCTGAGGGACCGCGGAGACACAGGCCCGGGCACACATCAGCCCTGGGTCACGAGAGCCAGAGGGGGAAGGGCCGCCGTGACACGACAGGCGGTCACAGAGCGGCCTGTCCCTGTCGTGGGGCCCGAGTGGCTCCAGGACGCCCACCTGGGTCCGGCTGTAGCCTCCAGGGCGCACTTAGCCCCGGCCTGGACCGTGGCCACCCTGCCGCCCGGGCTGACTCCTCCCCGGCTTCCTCACGCAGATAAACGGGCCTTCTTCATCATCTGCACGTCCGAGCTGGGCCCTCCGCAGATCTACGAGCTGGTTGCATTGACGTCGTCAGACAAGAACACGTGAGAATCGGTTGCGGGGCCACGTACCCGCCGTCCCTTTGGGACTGGGCGGTGTGTATGCAGATGAAGGGCATGAGGCCAAGGCCGGGTCCCAGGCGTCCCCGGCGGGCAGCGGGCAGCGGGGAGGGACGGGAGGCAGGCCAGGCACGGGGCCCAGTGTCCTTGTCCCGCCCTGTGCGGGCCCTCCCCACCCGGGCCGTACGTGCACGCCACGCACCCTGCCAGCGGCCCAGAGGCGGCACGGCGTGGTGGGGGCGCCAGAGGTTGAGTCGGGACTTCTCACCCTCCGTTTCCCCTGCAGGGTGTGGATGGGGCGCTTGAAAGCCATCTGACACATGCCTAGAGTGCTCTGCACAGGGTTGGCAGAGCTGCCCGTTGTATAAACCACCCGAGAGGGCAGCTACTAGGGCTGCCAGGCAGAGGGTCTGTGGGCACGGCCCCGGGGCATTTGGCCTGTCTCACCACCAGTCCTCTCTGTCCTGCCGAGCAACAGATGGATGGAGCTCCTCGAAGAGGCCGTGCGGCACGCCACCAGGCACCCCGGGGCTGCCCTGCTGCCCGTTCTTGCCCAGCCTCCGGGCGCCCTGGAGCCAGCCCACCAGGGCCCTGCCCCCAGCAGGTGCAGTGCTGAGCCCTCGGCCCCCTCCCACCCCAAGCTGCTGCTTCCTGCTGCTCTCCAGCCCTTCGCCCTTCGCCCTTCGCCCTTCGCCCTGGGGTGGACAGGCTGGGCAGGGAGATGCTGTCCGGGAAACAGAGGAGGGAACAGGGCCGCCTTTCTGCTTTCTGTACCCTGTGACCCCTCCTGGCTGCTGGCCCAGAGATTGTACCTGAAGTCAAGCTGGGTGCAGAGTGAGGTGCCGGAGGGGCGAAGCCAGCACCCGCCCTGCCCACCGGGAGCAGGCCCAGCCCCCCATTCTTAGTTACTGCTTTTTCATGGCTTGTTCTAACTGCTGAGTGCACAGCGGGGTGTGTCCTCCTCTCACCGCCGCGGTTCTCCCCTCAGGACAGAACTCGATGTCTCAGAAGTGTTCCACAGCGAGGCAGAGCCGGCGGGGCTGCCTGCAGGTACGGCCACCCCACTCTGTCGGCACCAGCCAGGGCGCAGGGGCGCAGGGGCACGGGAGAAGGGTGACGCTCGGATGAAACGAGCACTGAAGAAACTGTGTGGGCAGGTCCTCAGGGCGGGCCCAGGTGGGCGACAGACCAGCTCCCTTCACAGGCCCTCCGCCTCGCAGGGAGCAGCGAGATGAGCGCAGGCTGCGCCCTCCCTGTCCAGCCCCGTCGCGGGCTGTGGACAGTGGGCGTCCTCAGTCTCTGGCTGCAGGTTTTCATGTCAGGAAGCCAGAGCGCAGGTTTGCAGGGCTCCTGGTCTCCCTGGCTGGCCCCTCTCGGTGTTCTTCCGCGCAGACCACTCTCCCCCCAGCCCCGCACCCCGCAGTCCCTGCCGTATCCCCTCTGACCGAGCCGGTGATGTGGTAGCCCACGTTCCTGGCACCTCAGGCCTGCTCTGCTCTGCCTGCTTCCCCATGGCACTCATCAGCCTCAGCAGACTGTGTGATTTGCCTTTTATCTGTGTCCCTGCCCCCACCCTTCCCCTGGTCAGGGAGCCTCTGTCCATCTGCGGTGGACACCAAGACCCTGGGCAGTGGCTGGCTGCAGGACCCCTTGGTAAACCTGTGTAGACTGTAGGAGCGTGCCCAGCCCTTTGGACTCACCATGGGCTGTGGGCTCACCCTCTTAAGTACCCAGGCCCTCCCTTCCCCTGCCTGACAGCTCCCTCGCCCAAAACAGGCCCTGAGACCCAGCAGAGAGTCCAGCCCGTGACACCCGAGGAGCCTGGGCAGGAGGGCAGTGTGGAGGAAGAGGAGCTGGAGGCCCTGCCGCTCCCACCCGTGTCCCTGAATGGAGAGAACAGAGGCCCCAGAACAAGGGACCCCATCAGCCTGGCCCTCCCCGGCCCTCTGTTCATGGAAGGGCTTGCTGACTCGGCCCTGGAAGACGGTACGTGCCTGGCAGTGTGAGCTTCAGCCTGCCCTGCTCCGGGGCTCTCCTGTCGCCTTGCGATGAGGTGGGTGCAGGTCCCGCGCAGGGAAGCCAGCTAACTGCGTCTCCCCCGCAGTGGAGAGCCTGCGACACCTGGTCCTGTGGAGCCTGCTGCCAGGTCACGGCACGGACGCTCAGGCCCGTGGGGAGCCCGAGGACGACCTGACCCCCACACCTTCCGTCACCGGCGTCACCTCGCACCCCTGGGACCCAGGCTCCCCAGGACGAGCTCCCACTAGAGACAGCGAGGACAACATCCCGCTCCCAGGCCCAGAGGGAGGCCAGCCAGAGCAGGACGACGCAGCTCGTTCTCTGGCACACTTGCCCCCAAGGACCAGGAATTCTGGGATCTGGGAGTCTCCGGAGCTGGACAGGAATCCAGCCGAAGAGGCCTCAAGCACGGAAGCAGCAGGAAGTTACAAAGTGGTGAGAAAAGGTAAGATGCGTGGGGATGTCCCCTCGGGAGATGGACCCCACTTTCGCTGGGGCTGAGGTGAGAGGGGAATCCCGCAGACGCTGCTTCCTCCCTGTCCTCATCCTGGAGTGGTGTGGGCAGAGGGCGGCTCTGGGCTCTGGGGGAAGGAGGCGCGTCCACACCGGACAGGGCTTCCGGGTCGGGCAGCCAAGGTCCATAGCCTCAGCTCTGCGGCCTAAGGTCGTGGGACCTGAGACAGAATGGTCATCGCCTCCGAACCCCGTTCTATCATGCATGAGGACGTTTCCTGCTGCCCGGCAAAACCAACTGCCAGGGCCGGGGACATAGCTCTGTGCACGCACCTGCCTCACAAGCACAAGGTCCTGAGTTTGATCCCCAGAACCATGAAAAAAAAAAAACAGCTACCGCAAAAGTTTCCATTCTTCCCCACCCCTCACCTCCCAAAGAAGAGGTGTGGATTTCCTTCCCGTGCTCCTCCAACCTTCAAGAGGAGGAGGGAGGGGAGGGACCCCGGAGAGGGAGGACCCGGGAGAGAGGGAGAGGCTGTGCCTGAGGGGCAAGGTGCTGGCAGGGTGACCAGAGAGGGCTAGCTCACCGGAGGGGAGGCCCAGCCAGGTGCCGGGCAGCTCGCCCCTGGCAGAGCAGAGGAGGAGAGCAGGTCTGAGTGTAGCGGGAAAGATGCAGAAAGCTGGCACAAGAGGCTGGTGCCACAGGGGCCTCCTGTTCCCCTCCCGCCCTGTCCGCCTGAGGTGTGCCCACTCCCGGCTTCTGGAAACTGACCTCCTTCCCTCTGTCTTTCGGTGAAACGGTGGAAAGTTCTCCGCTCCCGGGGCTCACGGCGGTCTTACAGTGTTCTTCCCTCCTCTTGTCTCTGCTGCCCGCCCGCCCTCCTGCTCGCTGCCTCCCCTTCCTCGTCTCCTGCCTCTCTCGCTGGTGGTGGTGGTGGTGTCGGAGCAGCCGAGGTGGCGGGCGGCAAGGCTGTCCCTGCTCTGGCCGAGAGTGGCCAGTCAGAACCTGAGCCCCCCGAAGCGGAAGGCGGAACGAAGGCTCCCGGTAATCACTTCTCTTCCGCCGCAGCAGGCAGGGCTGGGGGCAGAGCCGCAGCTTTATGGAGTGGGTGGAGCCGGCATGCCATACCCCAGCCTCAGCTTTTGAAAACCACTCGTCGGGGGCCGCGGCCCCTTTCAGAGCACAGGTTTAAGCAGCCTGTGCCCAGCTGTGAAGTGAGGCGAGCCCCAGGCAAGGCCAGCGCCCTTAACCTGACATACTGGGCAGGCATCTCCGTCCAGCCTCCACTCCGTGCCACATGGAGCCTGACTTCTGTGGCCTCCGTGCCCACCCGTACTGCTGCCCTTGGGGCCCCCAGCCCTTCCCTGTAGTCTCTGGCCTCGCTCTGCTGTGGCTGTTGGGCAGGGCAGCATTGGCACCATGGCAGAGCCTGAGCTGAGCAGGGTGAACAAGGGTCCCTCTGCCACCCCTTCAGAAGGGCCCCCTCCGTCCCCCTCCCCTTCCCTTTCCTGCCACCAAGCCCCTCCCTGCAGCCACTGAGAGAAGAGCTTGTTGGGGAGCTGCGGCCCACACGAGTCCCACTTGTCAGAGCCTCCGGCCATCCTGCTGCCCACGAGCGCAGCGGCCCTCGGGAGGGAGCACGGGTGCCCCTGCTCGCCCTGATCACTCTCCCCGTGGGGACAGGGAACTGTTTCTACGTCAGCATGCCGGCAGGACCCGTGGACTCGAGCACTGACCCTTCAGGGGCGCCTGCGAGCCTGCCCCAGCCACAGGCAGCCAGTGGGGATCAAAGACTCCCTGGCCTGGCCCTCAGGGACGTGGGCACGATCTTCCGCACCATCGAGCAGCTCACCCTCAAACTCAACAGGCTCAAGGTAAGGGGCCCGGCACGGAGGTGTCTGGGGGCCCCGGGCCTGGCCTCTGCCCACCCCGCCCTGAGAACCACAGCCCCTGGGCCTGAGCAGTCCGCTGGCTTCCAGGACATGGAGCTGGCGCACAGAGAGCTGCTCAGGTCGCTCGGTGCGGAGTCCTCCGGCGGCACCACGCCTGTGGGGACCTTCCACGCAGACACAGCCAGGTGGGCGGACAGCTGCCAGGCCCCTCCCGCCGAGGACACTCCGGGCTCCGACCCCCGGGGCGGCCAGGAACCGGAGCCCCACCCGGAGGACGGTGAGTGCCGGCCGCTCTGCGCTGAGGGGGAGGCGTGAGCAGGCTGGGAGGCGCTGGAGCTGAGGGTCTCCTTGACCCTGACTGATGACTGACTCGTTCCTCAGCCTCAGAAAGCCTTCTTTTTAAAGATGCCCACAGGTGAGACCAGAATTAAGGCTTTTTCCTGGTGCTGTGCAGTGCACCAGAGCGAGCCTGGTCTCACGTCTCGGCCTTTCCCTAGGAAAACGTTCAGGACCGCTTAGGTGGCTCAGGGACACAGCTGTCTCCTGACTCCGGAAGCACAGCACGTGCCCACCTGGTCTAGGCCTGGGGCTGGCAGACAGCACGCAGCACAGCCATCCTCACCCTGCCATTCTCTCGCAGGCTGTGACACCCCTCCGGAAGACAGCACTACACACACGCCCCTGTCGCCAGGACCGTAGCCACCGTGACAACCAACTCTGTGTCCCACCTCTCCAGCAAGGCCAAGCCCGGGGCGGCGCGGGCAGGGGGACCCGGCACCTCCCTGCAGGGGGCAGCGGGGGCAGCAGGGGCAGCAGGGGTGGGTGTGGCTGGGGCGGAGACCCGCGTGCTGCTTGGCCTGCAGATCACGGCCAGTCTGCCCAGCCCTCCCGGCCTCAGTCTCCTGAGCATGCCGGCCGCACGCGAAAGGCCCTGCTCACCGGGCAGGGGTCGGGGGTCCGCCCTGCTGGCACAGCACGTCACGTGCGGGTGAGAGGAGGAGGCTGCTGTGGGCACGCACTTTCTTCTCCCTCTCCTCTCGGCCACCCACCATGGTTCCCTATAAATATGTATGTATTGTATGTGCATCTTTGCTGTTGTAAATACCTTGGCCTCCCTGCTCCCGTCCGAGTGCTGGAGGTAGTCACAGGAGGGACCGCGAAGGGGAGAGGGCGCACTGTCACTCCCTCCCCTCTCGGCCACCGCCCTTCCAGGACCAGGACCCTCGGCCGCCGGGTCAGGGCCTGTGGGGAGCCACGCCCTCTGTCCTCCTCCCTGCCGGCCCTGCAGAGACCGTGTAGCAGGTACGGCGCTGAAGGTGGACCCAGGAGGGCAGGCGTTTGGCGCTGGGATCCCCGGGTGAGGCCAGGCCCGTCCCTGGGGCCGCCGCCCTGGCCTCACTGCAGCCCCACTGACGACTAGAATATACACACTGTGCTAGGTGTATATATACATATATATATATAAATATATATATATAATATATAAAATACAGATATGGAAATGACTGTTTTGCTGTTAAGATAATGTATACTCTTATTTTCTTCCTTTCATGGTTAAGATTTTTTTTTTTAAGAAAATTTAAATATTCTTCAATTGTGGTGTGTGCGTGATCCTTGGGCCCGGAGCCAGGCCTCGCCGGCCCTTCCCCGGAGCCGCAGGCACTCACCGCAGGGCGGCCCGGGTGCAGGCCTCGGTTCGCACACCGGCGGGCGAACTGAGCGTGGGCCCAGGGGCGTCGGCCGGGGGGCGACGGCCTGACCAGCACCCGCCTCAGTCACAGCAGGTCCCAGTGCCAGTGCGAGCTCAGGACACAAGCTCTGAGAGGGCCTGGCAGGGCGGTCTGTGGGGCTGCCCCATCCGGGGTGGCTCCTCGGAGTTGGGTTCGTGCTCCCTGGGACGGGGAGGGCCTCTCACTGTGGGTGTCTGGGTTCAGACTGCTGACAGCACTGGCTTTGCCATGCAGGTGCTGAGACATGGCACCCTTCAGAGTGGCTGCCAACGCTTGATGGGTCAGTGCTCACTGCCTGCCCCAGCTCCTCCCTGTGCCACAGCTGATACCTGGCACAGTGTGTGCCTTCTGGCAAACATGGCGGGGAGTGATGGGCCGGGTAAACAGGAGCTCGGCCTCGGGACGCAGAGGGCTGGTGCTCTGGCCTCTGATGCCAGAGAGACTGAGCTAAGTGCTTCAGATCATTTCTGACGTGTAATGTGAACAAATCAAGTGTTTCACAAAGTTGGAACAAATTTTCCAGACACCCTCAAAAGTACAGCAACAGGTTGCACCTGGTCCGAGATCTCCCCTGGGGATGGCCACAGATGGATCCGTGGCCAGAGCGTCGTGGCGGTGGTGGCAGCAACTAGGGAGGGTACGGCTGGGCCTCCTCATCCTTGATCTTGGCCTTGATGGGGTCCTTCGGCAGCAACAGCCCCTGGACCTTGGTGTACATGGGACACTGTGGGTCGAAGCAGTTTTTCTAGAGGAGAGAAGAAAGGTGGGCAGCTAACAGGAATGAAGGTACTTCCTCTCCAAGAGGAAGCCAGGTTGGGGAGTAACACCGCTGGGCGGAGGGGCAAGTGGAACCCTGCACAGAGCCCCTGGGAAGCAGGAAGGCAGAGGCGCCTAGCAGTGGGGAGAGGGCGGGACTCACCGCCAGGCACAGCCCCACCAGCCCCACGGGGCCCTTGGACGCACTCCTGGCCGTGAAGAACTGCGCCTGGTACTGCACCGCTGTGAGGAAGCCCTCCAGCCCCGCCTCTGTGATGCGGTTTCCTGGAGGCAGGGGTGGCCTGTCCACATCTGCAGCCCGCCCCTCCGGCCTTCTCCCCAGACTTCGCAGCGAGCCCAGCACCCAGCCCTCCTTGACTGCTTCCTGTCGGACTTGCCTTAGCCCTTCCCCACCTGTCCGGTCCTGTCCCCAGCCTTCCCCCTGCACGAGAGCCAGGCGTGCCCCCAACAGGGTAGGCACCCCTGACAGGTGCCACAGGGGTGGGGAGGGGAAGACTGGCAGACATACGGGTGAGGTTGAGGTGCAGAAGGACCTTGTTCCCGGGCATGAAAACCTTCCCATCGCGGTGCTCCATGGGCTCCAGGAGGGGGTTGATCATCTCTGTAGCTCTTGCAACCAGCTGCTAAGGCAGAACACTGATTGCAGCAGAGGAAGGAGCTGGTCAGCAGGCCAGCCAGCCATTCATTCAACATCATGTCGTGCGCGCTGGCTAGAGCCGAGGACCTGCCCTAGGCGCTGGGGACACAGACATACAGTTCTGTGGCGTGTGGGAGCCAGAGTGGGTGGGAGCGCGGCATGGCGGGCCCGAGGAGTCCCACGGGAGCACTACGTATGGAGCACTGCGGGGGGGCTTCTACCCACTGGCTGTGGGAACAGCTCGAAGACGTGCCTGTGGGCAGCAGCGTGAAGCACTGACCACAGGCCAGGGCACGTGTTCAGGCAAAGGGTGCGGTGGTCGCAAAGGCTCTGCAGGCCAGAGACACACACAGAATGCGGTTTCCTAACAGCGGGCAGCAGCGTGCGAGAAAGGCCTGCTCAAGCCGGGCCGGGGCCCAGGGGCTCTCCGTCCCACCTCCTGCTGTAACAGCCGGTCCAGGGGCAGGGGAGCCTCCCACGGGTGGCCGGGGCCTCCCTGCCCGCGAGGGAGAAGACAGGACGGAGAGCTGGGGGTGTGAGGGCAGCCCGGGACAGGGCAGGGGGTCCCTGCTGAGCAAAGAGGGTCCGCAGACAAAGAAAGGTTCTGACGGAGACAGCTAGAAGCTGCCCACGGGACTGCCCTGAGGTGAAAGACCGCACTTCCTTCCCGTGCCACTGTCCGGGCACACAGTGGAGCTGGTGGCCTTTGGAGAGGCAGCTTCTGTTGGGACAGCAAATCCAAAGTGCGGGCTCCAGCCGGACAAGGACGAGACTGACTGGCCCACATGGGAAGCGGAGGGAGCGCGGGGCCCCACCACAGCCACAGCAAGCCTGGCTGGCGTGGAGGGGTCTTCGGGGGTGGTGGGACAGGGCAGGAGGGCAAATGTGACCAGAAATGCCCAGGGCCCCAGCCCAGGAGGGGTGCGGATCGGAGCCTGGGCCCCGCTCTGCTGCCACTCACCTCGGACTCCACCGTGACGCTGCGCTTCTCTTTGCTCCCCGGCTTGGCCCCTTTCCCCCGGTTCGGCTTCTGCTCAGGGACGGTGACCTCTGTGGCCAGAAAGGGCCACAATGCGGCGCACACCTGGAAGCCCCCGGCTCCGGCTCCGTCTCCCAGGGAGAACCGGCCCAGGGAGCTAGGCAGGGCCGCGGGGCCCCGGCTCTGGGCTGCAGAAGGGAGCGGAGCCCGCTCGCCTGGGCTGGCCCGCAGGACAGCACCTGACCGATCCCCAGCTGGAGCTCCCGCATGCTGCCCACGGTGCCCCCCTCCACGCAGAGAAGGCGGCCACCGGGGCTATCAGCACTTACTGCCCCTGCCTGGCTTTGTGGGGTCTTCTTTCTTCAGGGACCCTTGTGTGGGCGACTTCTCCTTCTTAACCATATCCTGTGGAGGAGGCCGTGAGAGCCCCGCCCCAGCGGCTGGCCGCGTGGGCAGCTCGGCAGAGGTGGACCTCTGGGCCCCAGTGGCCTCCCTCCTTCCCTCCCTCTGGACATCTTGGAGGCCCTCCCGGCCCACCCAGCGGTCCCCAAGCGCGCCTACCCCGGGCTTCTCCTTTTTCCTGCTCAGGCCCTTAAGGCTTTTCATTGACTGCATCTTTTCCACCAGACCCATACTGCTCATCCCCCCGATCTGCGGCTTCTCCCGCTCTGTCTTGGCATCGGCTTGTCGAGAGGAGGTCGGCTGTGCTCGGAAACAGGGTGAAGGGGCAGCTAGCGTCCCTCTAGGCGGAGCCTCACGTGGCCTCGGGGAGCAGGGCGGGCGCAGGTTCTCCCGCCGCCGGGGACTGCTGCCAGCGCGGCCCGTGAGGGTCCTCACTTGATTTCGCCATCCTGTGAGGCAGGTACACTCATCCCCGTTTACACACAAGCAAACTGGGCAGAGGGCTAATGCCAGTCACAAGCTGGTGCATGGATGAGCTGGATTTCAGGTCTGGGTCTGAATCTGGTATTTGGTTCCTTACCCACCCGCAGGGTGGCAGCGCCGCTGGAACCCACCCCGTGGGCTGGGAGGCCCCAGGCTCCAGCGGGCGCCGCCCCGCGGTGCTCACCGATCGCTCCTGCGCCACCTTCTCCAGCAGGAGGCGCCGGCGCTCCACCACCTCCGGGTGCCTCAGCTCGAACGGGCGCAGGACCTGGGGGGGCGACTCTTCAGACCCCGGAGGGGGGGGGGTCCCCTCAGCCTGGCCAGCCACCCACCTCGGCCAGCCTCAGGGCGCCCTTGTCCTGGATGCGGTTGTGCGCCAGGGACAGCCAGAGCAGCGAGCGGTTCAGCCGGAGGCCCTGCGGGGGCGGACGGTGAGCGGAGGGGGGGAGGGGGGGGCGCCCCACCCTCACGCCCGCCCAGCGCACGCACGTCCGCTATGTGGGCCGCGCCCTCGTCCCCGATGTAGTTGAAAGCCAGGTTCAGGGAGACCAGGGTCCGGTTGCCGCCGTGCAGCGTGGACAGAGCCTGGCCCAGGAGCTGGGCGCCGTGGTCGTCGATGCTGTTGTTCCGCAGGGACAGGTGGGCGAGCCTGGGCCGCCGAGGGGGGGGACGGGCCTGCTGAGCACCCTCGAGTCTGAAACTCGGGAGCCAAGACCCCGATGCCAAGACCCCGACGCGACGCGGGCGAAGCCAGAGGACAAGGAGACGGGAGGGGGGGGGCCAGCTCCAGGAACGGGGCAGGCCCGAGGGAGGGGAGAGGGCGGGAGGCCTCACGCGCTGTCCATGGCCATGAGCTTGTGGTAAGACTGCTTCGGCAGTGGGTTCCCCTCCAGAGACACCTTCCTGCGGACGGAAAGAGCTGAGAGCCAGGAGGCCGGCCGAGGTCTGGGGCCGCGGGCAGGCGCCCCAGGAGCAGCTAGGGAGCAGCGGGGTGGGGGAGTCCAGGGCCAGTTCCCTTTCCAGTCGTGAAAGGGCTCCCCGCAGGCCGCCCGACCGTGGTCAGGGGTCTCTAGCACGGCCTCGGTGACCCGAAGCTCCAGACTCTCGGGCCTTCAGCGTGGCCGGCCTGGGGGCTCACTACCTGGCAAGTGCTGGGCTGCCCCCGTGTGATCCCACGCTCGGGCCTGCTCCTCCAGAGCTCCCCTGCCCCACCACAGGCGGCGAGGACACCAGGGGTAGTCAGGCAAGCGTGGCCTACACAGGAGACCCTGTCTCAGAAAATGAGCCAAGCAGATGCCTGGGAGAGGTCTCAGGGCAGCCACACAGTGGAGCTGGTGTTGGGCACATGTTTTGGGAGAAATAATCGGAAGGTCAAAATTGATCAGGCCTTCCTGGTGCAGAGGGGCTCTGGACTCAACTCGCCTTCACCTTTGGACACAACAAAGACTCTGGTCGTCCCCCATGCTGTGATGCTTCAAGGCTGAACTACTCCACTGCCGCCTGCCCTGCCCAGCGGGATCTTCATCTGCATAACGTCTCTAGGACTATTGGGGGTGTCAGCCCTGCCCACAGGGCTGTTCCATTCTGTCACTCAAGAGGTGCTGAATAAAAGGTGTGGTGAGCTGGGGCCTGGGGTCTTTTGCTACCCAGGGTAGCAAGGATCAGGCCCAAACTTAGCCTCTGTGAACCTTGTTTCTGCCTACTTATTATTTCGCCGTGTGCCGCCGACTCACGGAGACTAGAACCTAATGAAAGGTTCTAGTTACGTTCCCTTCCCCTGGTTCCCACAAGCTGGGGAGCAGACTCTTCAGTCTTAGCTCCGGCTGCAACCCCAGACAGCAGAGCAAGAGGCACCCCGCTACCACACCAGAGGGTCTCACAGAATCTATGAGGGGTACACGTTTGCTGTTGGAGGCTACTAAATGTGGGAACTACCTTGTTACACAGCAACTGAGAAATTACAACATGACCCCCCCCTACAGACTAAGGACTGAGAAAATAGGGCTCTGTTTGGAAGTCATGACAAAAACTGAACCACTAGCTAGCATTATCTTTTGCTTTTTTTTTTTTTTTTTGAGACAGGGTCTCGCTTTGTAGTTCAGGCTGGCTCTGAGCTCACTATGTAGTCCAGGCAACTCAGCAATCCTCCTGCCTCTGCCTCCCGAGTGCTGGGATTACAGGCCTGAGCCACCATGCCCGGCTGTTTTGTTTGAAACAGGGTATCCCTTTGTAGTTCAGGCTGGCCCTGAGCTCACTATGTAGCCCAGGCTGGCCTTGAGCTCATGACGATCCTCCTGCCTAAACCTCCAGAGTGCTGGGATCACAAATGAGTGCTGCCATGCCCCGCTGAAAATTCTCTATTTAAATGTTTTTTCCCATAATTTATATAATTTTTTTTGGCATCAACCATTCACGCTACCTTGTCTCTCACATAAACTTATTACATTTTAAATTATTTTCTGCTCATATCTGACTATTCTTTTTTTTTTTTTTTTCCAGTACCAGAGTCAAACTTGGGCTCTTATGCTTCCAAGATAGGCGCAGTACCACTTGCGCTAAATCCCCGGCCCTTATGGCTTGTTCTTAGATAACACGCTCGCGTGGTTCTTTCTCCGTTAGCTAAATTGCTTCCAGCTCCTGTGACGGAATGAAATCAGTGCCGCACGGTGTTCTACCCAGAGTGCTGGGACTACCGTGCAGCTAGAGAAGCCAGTTCCCACCACAAGGAGCTCGCGGCCCGTCCTGGAGAGGGAGACAGGAGGCCAGCACGCAGCAGCTCAGACTGAACCCCGTGCCCACCAGGGTGCCAGGCCCGGGAGCTGGGCCTCACTGCTTCCGTACCAGCTTCCCCTCTGGACATCCACCCTACCCGGCGCCTCTGCTGTCCGCTGACCTGAGGGTGGGTGAGCAGAGAGGCAGGAGGGCGACGAAGGTGCTCAGGGTGTCCTCCGTCAGCCCCACTTTCCACAAACTGCAGCCACAGGAAGGACAGAGGGCAAGAGGTCACTGCTAGGGGATGCTGCCAGTCCTGGCACGTGTGTGTGTGTGGACGTGTATGAGGATGAGAGTGTGTCTCACTAGGGACTGAACCCAGGACCTCTGCACTCCGCTCTTTTTGATTGAATAAATAACCACATTTTGTGTTTTGAGACAAAATACGAAAAGGCTGGCCTGGGATTTTGGGGGTGACCCTCCACACCCGGCACTGCGGTGTGTGGTACTGATTGCTGGTGGGCCTGAGTCACCACACCCGGTATTGTACGTGGTTAGCGGGAATCAAACCAGGCACTCTGCACTTGCTAGGCAAGCGCTGGAACCACTGAGCTAAAACTCTGGCCCAGGGAATTTTTAATACTCCTGCTTCAGCCTCCCAGAGTGCTGGGATTCAGGGTCTTCTTTGCCCTTAAAAGCCTCTACGCGGAGCCAGCCAGCCGGAGCACAGCCCCACACTGGTCTCCTCCCCCACCCCCACAGCGTCCTCACTTGATGGCCTGCAGCTGGCTGAGAGAGGGCAGGCAATCGGAGAAGATGCCCAGAATCCGTTCCTCCACCTTCCAGCCTGCAGGGGGAGAGGAGGGGCCTCAAGCCTGGGGAGAGGGCCTCGGGCCAGGGCGGGGCCTCGATGGGGGGCGGGGGCGGGCTCACCGCGGATGTAGATCTCCTTGACCGCCTTGCTGGCCTCCTGCTCCAGCTCCACCTTGATGGTGGGCCGGAAGAACGCGTACTTGCTCTCCAGGCTGTCGAGGCTGCGGGACACTGACGGCCGCTGGTCGTCTGGAGGCCGGGTGAGGAGCGGAAGGCTGTCGCGCCGCCCAGCGAACCCCGGCCTCTCCCTGCCCTGGATCCCGGGCTGCACGCTCGCAGCACCCCGTCCAGCCACTGCGCTCACCAGGGGTGGGCTTTTCAGTCCTGGAGGCCCAGGAGTCGGAGACCCGGTGCGGGCGAGGCCGGGGGACCACCTTGGGGAAGTCGGTGTACCCCGAGCGCAGGCAGAGCTCGGCGAAGTCGGCCTCCAGCACCCCGGTGCACTGGAACTCCTCTGCGGGGAGGGGGCCTGTCAGGCGCCGCTGCGGCCGCAAGGACGGCTTCCTGGGCTTGCTGCCCAGGCGGGTCACTTCCGACGTGAGTCTAACACTGTCATCCACAGAGAAAGGCTGGCCGGCTAAAATTGTCGCCCGAACTTAATACTGTTTGCGACACGTCATTGATATCATGGTGCCCCGAACGCACACGTGCTCGCGAGGCTGCAGGGGAGCCTGTGGGGTCCTCCCCGCGCAGAGGTCGGGCGTGCTCCGAAGAGCACAGCCAGGGCTCTGCAGCTAGGAAAGCCGCTCTGCTGACTGCGATCAGAAAACTCACTGCTGACGGCACGTGCAGTGACACCAGATGGGTCTCCAGACTTGCTTATTTTCACGACATCCAACCTGCTTGACAAACTCAACCTTCCATTTCAGCGAGAATGGTTGCCATGATTGAGCCAGGAGAAAAAGTGACCATTCAAAGCCAAACTGGAACTAGTGGGGTGATGGTAAACGTTTGTTTGTTTGTTTGTTTGTTTGAGACAAGGTTTCACTAAGCAATTCAGGATGGCCTTGAACTCACTGGGTAGCCCAGCATGACCTCAAACTCTTGGTTATCCTCCTGCCTCAGCCTCCTGAGGACGCTGGAATTATAGGTATACAATCCATGCCTGACTTAAACATTGGATTTTTGACATGCTTCAAACATTACCAGAAATTCCGAAAGGGACTGACCAGCTTCGCTCTCCAGCTGGTGTAGCAGCTTCCTAACCCCAGGGAGAATGCTGCTTCCCAGCCGGAGCGGGAGCAGATCTGGGACCAGCCTGTGAATGGGGACCACCTTTGTCCGTTGTAGGGCAGGATCAGTTGCTTATGGTCACAAGTGACACTCTGGATTAAAGAATCATTCTGGATTAAAGTCTGAATTTGCCACAACAGCACCAAAAAGCCTGCTTCCATCTCTTAACATCCTGTCTTCATGAAAGCAGGCTTCTGCGATGACAGCAACAAAAATGAGGTTATAGAGTAAACTGGGCACAAGCAACGCACTTTGGGGTGTCACTGTCTCCATCACCCCCAGACGAGACTGTCCATTTTCAGGAATACAAGCTCAGGTTCCCCCGATTCTGCATTATGGTAAGTTGTGTAATTATTTCATGCAGTGCCAGCCAGGAGGATCACCATGAATCCGAGACCAGCCTGAATGACATGGCCAAGGCCCTGTCTCAAAAAAAATTTTTTTTTTTTTGCTTTTGAGACAGGGTCTCGCTTTGTAGTTCAGGCTGGCCCTGAGCTCACTATGGTGCTCAGGCAAGCCTGGAACTCAGCAATCCTCCTGTCTCTGCCTACTGAGTGCTGAGATTACAGGCGTGAGCCCCCCCCCCCAGCACTGTGGTATGCGGTGTTGATTGTTGGTGGGCGTGTTTCCACGCCCAGCACTGTATGTGGTTACCGGGATTGAACTCAGGACCTTGCGCTTGTGAGGCAGGCGCCAGAACCACTGAGCTAACCCTCCGGCCCCTGTCTCAAAAATTTTTTAGGGGGCTGGAGATTTAGCTCAGTGATTCCAGTGCCTGCCTAGCAAGCGCAAGGCCCTGAGTTCAATCCCGGTAACCACTTACAATGCTGGGCGTGGTGGCTCACACCCACCAGCAATCAATACCACCAGCAATCAAT